>OVAN01009448.1:0-16917 GCA_900406275.1 Anastatica hierochuntica | reverse complement strand
CCATGTTGTCAGCCATCGACCCATCTGGTCGATGGGAGCCTATCCAGGGTCTATGGCTGGAAACCTACAGAGGAGGGAGCGCCATCCACTTCCTAGGTCGTTGGCCATCGACCCTAGGTTGCTGGCCATCGACCAGATGGTCGATGGGAGCTCCCTTTGGGCAGTTTTGATGGTCTCTTGCTCCTCTTTGACATCTTGTTTGATCCCATCTTCTCCCAGTGCTTCTAGCCTCTCTTCTCCATGATTTCTAAGCTCCAATCCCACCTTGAATCCATGCCTAGAGTCTCCATAGATCCATCCCGAGTTGCACCTACAAAATGCAAAGAAAATGTATGCAAATGCAAGATATGCCTAAACTAGAGTCTAGACTCAATCGAATGCATTCTAAGACTAAAATGCCATATATACAACCTAAAAGTGGATGAAACTAAGATAAAATGAACCTAATTATGCATGAAAATATATACACATCAGTTAGCATAGCTATAGGGAAGAATGTTTCTGTAAAGACAAGACCCTCCTGTTTAGTGAACCCCTGAGCTACCTGACATGTTTTGTATCTAGCTATGAAACCATTTGAGTTATATTTGATAGTATATATCCTTTTGCAACCCACA
This sequence comes from Anastatica hierochuntica, assembly GCA_900406275.1. Classification (NCBI taxonomy): domain Eukaryota; kingdom Viridiplantae; phylum Streptophyta; class Magnoliopsida; order Brassicales; family Brassicaceae; genus Anastatica; species Anastatica hierochuntica. The sequence goes on along the minus strand of OVAN01009448.1, from coordinate 16,300 downwards.
ACATTTCTTCCCTCTGGTAAAAACTCTATGGTCCAGGTATGGTTCAATTCCATAGCCTCAAGTTCCTCATTCATAGCACCTCTCCACACTATAGATGTGACTGCTTGCCTAAATTTCTTTGGTTCTGTCTTAGTGGTGATAGAAAGAGTAAAATACTGATAGGAAGGGTTTAATTATGAATATGTAAACACAGAAGAAAGAGGATAAGATATTGCTGGGGATTCAAAAATAGTAGGAGGAATAGTGGAAATGATTTTAGCAAGTGATTTTGATGGATTTTGAAAAGAAGAAATAGAAATTTGGAATAAAGAGCAATGATAGTCAGCTAGATAGGAGGGTACCTTAGTAGATCTTTTTGGCCTGACCTAAGTCTGTGTCTGAGGCTGAGCAACCACAGTAATAGTCTCTTGAATAGATGGAGCACTAGAGATGGGTGATAATGGTGTAGCAGTATGATGCAAATCAGATGATGATGGATCATTATGCAAATAAGATGAGGAAGGTAACACTAAACTATCATGAGACATATCAGATTGTTCATCCACATAAACCGGTGTAGATATAGGCAGAATAGATTGAGTAAACAACTGGTCAGGAGACTCATAGACATTCTTGTCTGTAAAAGGGAAAATGGTTTCATGAAATACTACATTGCGAGATATCAAAATTTCATTTGTTTCCAGATTGAGAACTTTGTATCCCTTATACCCTGACGGATATCCCAAGAAAACACATGGTTGAGACCTAGGACTAAACTTATGCCTATCCTTTAACAATGTGGAGACATAACATAAGCATCCTAATCATTTAAGAAATGAGTAATCTGGAACTTTATGCATTAAGACTTCATATTGTGATTTCTTAATCAAAAACACAGCAGTTTGCACACAACCACTCCAATAGACTAAAGGAAGATGGGAATGAAACATTAAGGCGCTAGCCACATTCAAAAGATGCTGATGTTTACGCTCTAATACTGAGTTTTGTTTTGGTGTATATGCACATGAAAAGTAGTGAATCATACAATGATCTTTAGCTAATTGAGTAAATGCAAGTTCAGGAGCATTATCACTATGAATTGCCTTTATCACAGCTTTATATTGAGTCTGAACATGAGCAATAAAAGCAGGAAATGATTTAAAAACATCACTTTTACCACGAAGCATGTAAATCCAAGTTGTACGAGTACAATCATCAACAATTGTAAAAAAGTATCTATAACCCTCAATAGATTCTACGTAAAAAGGCCCCCATATATCTAAATGAACCAAATCAAAAGGATTCTCAGACAAGTGACAATGAGAAACAAACGGTAACTTTTTCTGCTTAGCTAGAGGACAAACAAAACAATGATTAGAAATGGTAGACTTAGACATAGGAATGATACCCGACATATGAAGTAACTTGTTTGAAGATAGGTGTCCAAAGCGTTGATGCCAAAGACTTCCATCAACTTGAAAGGATCCACACATATTGACAGATGCATCTAATGAAGGTAGTTCAAGAATGTAAAGATTCTTATTAAGAACTCCTCTACCAATCATCAAGTCCTGAGTATGCTCCTGGATTATACAATGATCAAAGTAAAAAAGAGCAGATGCTTTATCATGTTTCAACAGGCTACTAACACTTAGCATATTAAATTTGAAGAAAGAAACATAAAGAACATTATGCAAACCAAGAAACTGAGACAAATGAATGGTTTCTATGTGGGTGATTGGTTCTCTAGTGTCATTTGGTAAAGAGACTGTAACCCCTGTCATTAAGCACAGATCACTAAACAAGTTCACATCAGAACAGACATGACCAGTAGCACCACTATCAATAATCCAACTATCATTAGGTAAAGTATTATATAAGGAAGAAAGGGCTTGATGTTGTAAGGTTAAAATTTGATTTTCAAATATGAGGCTTGTAGAAGGAAAAGGAATAGAGACATTACCAGACACTGTTGACTGAGCAGCCATAAAACCACTTTCAGTAATGGATGATTGAGGCACTATAGGCTGAGAAACTTGTGGTTCTGGCAATTGAATCTGAGAATTAAGTTGCTGGCTAAGAGTCTGAATCTGATTAGCAGTCAAGTAGCTTAAATCCAGAGTTGGAGTAGACACCACAGTAGGAGTCTGAGATCTCACATTACCAGTAATAACATTAGCCAGGACATTAGGCTTTGAAGATTGTGACAATGGCATCCTAGGTGACTGATTATAAGGAGCACGAGGAACAAATCTTTGTGTTTGTTCTTGTGATGGCTGATATTTCTGATTAGAAGTTCCAACACTGTAGAATTTATGTCCTGGAGGATATCCATGCAACTAGAAACATTTCTGAACAATGTGACCCACTTGACCACAGTGTGTAAAAATTGGTCTTTGACATGGTTTGTAATTGTTGTGAGATGCTGCATACACTTGACTATCTTAGTCTTGATTATCACCTTGAGAATATTGAGGCAGACATGTATTCATAGGACCTGTATTCTGAAAGGCAACATTCTCCAATGATGATGATGGCCTTATTGATCTTTATCTTTCATCTTGTGTAACCATATTGAACACTTGTTTAATGCAAGGAATCGTTTTTAGCATAAATGTGTCTTCTGGTTGCTTCATAAGACTCATTTAGACCCATCAGGAACTTAGTTACCCTACTTCTCTGTTGAAGTTGTTCCCAACGTAAAGCAACATTACACTCACAACGACCACAAGTACACACAGGAAGATCAACAAAGTTCTTATACTTCTCCCACAAGGTTACTAACTCTGTATAGTAGGTACTAACGTCGATAGAACCTTGTCGAATTGAGCCTAATCTCTGCTCTATCTCATATACACGAGGAGCATCTAACTGATTAAATCTTGACAACATATTCTTCCAGATTAATCCAGCAGTAGACATAAAGAGTAAACTTTGACCTATTTTCTTATAAACTTAATTCATAAGCCATGTTGCTACCATGTCGTTACAACAAGACTAAGATCCATATTCTCTATGATTCTCAGGAGGTTTAGAGATTGTACCGTCGATAAATCCTAGTTTATTGCGGACATTGAGAGCCATTCGAATGGATCTTCATAAACTCTGACTTTCATTCTGATACAAGCACAAGCCCAGAATGATATGCACTATGAAGGAAAAATGGATTTTCATATTGATATGTTAAAGTATTTCCTGAAGATGTCATGTTCACCGACAAATTGATCGCCGCAGGTAGATTTGTCAACGGAGGATGATTTTGAGATGTCAATCCCATGTTTGAAGAAAAAATCTCACAAAGATGAGATCCTGAAGAAGAAGATTGTGTTGAATAGATTGGTAAAAGAGAATCGACAACAACTAGGTCAAATGAAAGAAAAGCTCAGAAGAATGAAAAGTGAGGAACAGATCCGATTAACTGTGAAGACGATGAATAAGATGAACATTGAAGCTTCTGATATCAGTTTTCGAATCGATTCACTCATCGATTATCTGAAGAATCGAAGAAACGAAGATGATTAAGCAATGAAACTGAATAAATCGAATCTCAAAATTGAAGAAATGAAGAAATTTCAATGGCGGAAGCATAACAAACTTTCTCTCTCCTCTGCCCTGATACCATATTAAAACAGAAAGAGCAAAGTTGTAAAACTGATTTTCTTCATTAATTAATTCCAAGTGTACATCTTCTCCTTATATACATTCTCTCAATACATTAGCTATACTATACTAATTAATGAGTATGTACATCTAATATAGACGAGAACTCTTCTTTGTACTTCTCATCTCCCCATTTCCAGAGAAAAAGGTTTGAATCCATAGACATCGGCAAAGATGTCTCCTGAAGAGCTTGTTGGAGTAGATGTAATGCTGAGAAACATTGCCTCCTAAAAACCCATCCCCTCAATGCAACTTTCTTAGATTTATCTTGTGAAGGAATTCCCAAAGCTTGAAACCTCTGAAGCCAGCAATATCAAATAAATGCCCCAAAGGATGCATCACATTGTACTAGAGGTTGAAGTCCTGTTTTTAACACCAACACGGACAAAACCTAATGCCAATTCTTGCAACTTCAACAATTTCCTCCATGCCCATAATCCATGGTCCTCTGATACTTTCCACAAAGATCCCTCTTGAATCAGATGGACCTCTACTAAATTCACCCAAAGAGAGTCCTTCGACATTAAGATTCGCCAGATCAAATGAAGTCCGAAACTTGTGTTCACCTTAACCAATGGACTAAAACCTAAATCTTCCTCCGCTTTTGAGAGACAAACATCGCCCCAAGCTACTTTGGCTTTGTTTGTTTTTAGTTCGCGATCTGACCATAGAAACGCAGCACAAATACTATCAACAACATTGTCTTGGAAGATGAAATGCTGCAAACTAGAATTGAGCAATACTCGAAATAACTGATAGTACAAAGGAAAGAAACCAGGTTAACCATGATTGCAACTTACTTCTAACGTTTTCAATCAACGATGCATATTCTTCTAAAGTCATACAGTACATAGTAAGTGGCAATTCTAGATATCTCACCAGAGGATCACCCACTAGGAAGCTAAGTTGGCTGTCATATCCTCCTACCAGGATACTCATCTAGGAACATCGTTGATTTGTCAATATTGATCTTCAAAACCTGATATATGTGTGAACTCGTAAATACCCTTACAACCTCTTGAACAGAGTCCACGCTACCATAATTAAAAATGAGAATATCATCAACAAATGATAAAAGCGTTAAGTGAAAGGAGTCACATATCGGGTGATATCCGAGCTTGGTCTCTAGAGCCGCTTGGTCTAGGAGACTTGACAAGACATTCATGGAGATACAAAAAAATATGGAGATAGAGCACATCCCTGTTTTAGCCCTCTACAATTTCTGAAAAGTCCTGCTAGCTCGCCATTAATTTACATCAAAAATGTAGACGAAGAGATACTTGTCTTAATCCACGTAATGAACATATCAAGAAAATCCATCGCTGTTAGTGTATTAGTGAGAGAATCCTAGTGAACGGTGTCGAAAGCCTTTGTTATGTCAATTTTTATTGTGCATCTAGTGGATATTCCCTCACGGTGGTAGCCTTTTACAAGCTTAGTCGCAGCAACAAATTCTCAAGCAAAAGTCTATCGGTAACAAATGCAGACTGATTTGGCATAATGAATGCTGGTAAGAAAACTTTAAGTCGATTCACAATGAGTTTGGAGATTACTTTATATATTAGGTTACAACGTAAGATAGGTCAGTGATCCTTCATCTCCTTAGGAGTATCCCCCTTGAAAATTTTTTTTTTTTTTTTGGTCACATATCCACCTTGAGAATAAGAGTAAGAATTTTTTGAATTACCCCTTTTGGCATATACTCGTTAGCAAAGAAAGATCATATTACAACAACAAAATCATTCTTACTAGTAGAATAAGCTGCCAAATAAAAGTCCTTCGTAAAACCGTTGCGCCCCGAAGATTTATTAAATGGAACAGAAAATGGTGTCGTTTAGGAAGCAACATGACAAGAGATCCCGCAACTCCTCCACATAAATACAAGAGAAATTCGTTGGCTTTTCTCGGAGGAAAGATGTAAACCATCTTTCAGCTTTGTCCTTTATTTCATTTTTCGCCGAATCGACCTACCCCGAGCCCATTTGTACCATGTGAATAGCATTTTTAGTTGTGTTGCTTGAACTATCTTATGAAAGAACTTATTGTTATGATTATCCAACTTCAACACATGAAATTTTGATTTTTGCATGTAAAAAGCTTCCTCCAAAGTAGCGAACTGATGACCTATGTTAAACATTCGTATACCAAATTTTAAGACCTTTAGCTTCTTTGAGAAAAGATATATTAACGTACATAACCTATGTGCCTTTCCATTATTCCTTGACCAACTAACCAAACTATATTAGCGAAGCTACCAAATTCAAAAACTTAAAAGGCCGCTTTACCACATTGCTTTTAGCATCCAGATGTACAATGCAGCGAGCATGATCGGAGATCCCTCTTACCTCGAAACAAACAAAAGAGTTTGAAAAACTGAAACGACAATCATCACTAATCAAAGCTCTATCCAAATTTTCTTATTGGATCACCATCTCGGTGGTTCCCACATGTGAGTTCGGGACCATTAAAAAGCAAGTTCATAAGTGAACATTGAGAATTTATGAGTTGTAAGTCCCTCATTTTGCTCGACACCAAAGAACTAAATGAGTGCTCAACGGAGGAGAGCAAAACATTGAAAACCCTCATTAAGATCCAAGGCTTGCCAGAAAAAATTAGAGATCTGTTATGCGCTAAAATATCATTCTACAGTAGCCTCCGATCCACTTTAAAATTGGATTCATAGATAAGTGAGCAGAAGAATTCATAGTTGTGAGTAGGAACCAAAACGAAGAATATTATTATAAGTGCGGATTTGAATATTGGAGTAAGATGGACTGGATCATTCCAAACCACCCATATCCTACCATGCCGAATGTATTCGTAATTTGAAATTAAAGAAAAACCAATAAAGGAGCACATCGAATCAGCCTTAACTTCCTAAACCTGAGTTTCTCAAAGACAACAAATGCTATATTTGAAGAGGTTACCCACTATTTAATAATTGTATGTTTTCGGGTCTTGTTAAACCCATAAATATTTCAAGAGAAAAACGACATTAATGTTTCATTTGAGAGTTTTTCTTACCTTTATGACTAGGTACATTCTCTTTTTTAGAAATGGTTCTTAGTTCATCACGGAAACAATTAATGTATTTTATTGCCATAGTATTCTCGGATGAAGTGGATTCTAATTCAATATTTCGAAACTTCATAGTTCTAGAGTTCACTACATTAACATCTATTCGATTGGATTTATCCCCATAGCAACATATTTTGTTCACTATGACATGAACTTTTGCCACATGAGGAAATGTGTCATGGAATTTTCTAACGAGGAAAATTTTCCAGAGATGATTAGGATCTTGCAGGATCTCGTCATGAATATCATAGGAGGTAGCACCGTCATTTCTTGATTGAATCAAAGAGTGTTTTCACAGATGACCAGAAGTAGAACTTGCGATCGAAACTCATGTAGGGTCGTTTGGTTGAGATGAAGGAGGTTGAGATTCATGACCCTGATCAGGGAGAGGTGGCCTCTTCTTCTCGGGATCGAAAGCCAATATGGTGTAGCCGAAAATCGAAGAATTGCTGCACAAGTATCATCCCCAGATTCACCCTAGAGCGACTATGATTTTATTTTACTTTTGGTCTTTTGATCTGATCTTTAGGTCTTTTCAATTTAGTGTGAAATCTTCAAAGCATATTTTAAAAACTATCTCTAATAGTATTTCCTCAAAATTATGATAACTATGCAAAGAAAAGATGCATATTCGATTCCCACAAAAAGTTCTTACATATTTGAAAAGATTGTTGACCATGATGCAGAGATGTATGAATATCAAACAAAAGTTCCTCATTTACCAAACTAGAAAGAAAAAAAATTTCAATAATACAAGTCCGTAAACATTTATATTAATTGTAACGCTTCCATGCATCTGGATTAACTCTCCCAGAAATAAACTTTAACTCCAATACAGGAGACCAAGTGGGTAAGCTATGACATTTCAAGAGTTAGGTTTCAAGTAGGAAACTCCTTTTACTCAATGTTGAAAACTAAAAAGGAAACAATTATTGTAAAGGATACACCGTATATCCTCATTCATTACTAAAATATTCACAATCATCTGTTATAGAACCTTCCCTAAATAGCTTAACCTAGAACCTAAACTATGTCTCTGTATATAAGCTCGTGTACACTCTCTTCTTGAAATATATGAAAACATCTTCGTGCATGGTATCAGAGCAGGTTTAAAACACAAAAGAAATTGTTTTCTTTTTTATAGTCGGCTGCCTCTCTCTCTCTCTCTCTCTCTCTCTCTCTCTCTGCTTCTCTCTGTTTTTTTTTCTCTTCTTTTGTCTTTGCTTTTCTCAGCCTATGTCATCTCTTCAGCCATTTCTAACTCCTCTGCCGAAACTATTGACACCGCCTCTCAAGCTGTTCTCAACGAGAACATGACGAATGTCACGAAACTTACCTCTACCAACTACATGATGTGGAGTCTTCAAGTCCATGCCCTTCTCGACGGGTATGAATTGGCGGGCTTCCTTGACGGAACTAATGTCCCACCGCCATCGGCCATCACCGTTGCTAATACAACGACCCCAAACCCATCTTATTCTCTTTGGCGAAGACAAGACAAGCTCCTCTACAGTGGGCTTCTCAGAGCTATCTCCATCACGGTTCAACCCATTGTCTCAACAGCTAAGACATCGGTGGAGATATGGCAAATCTTGGCAGCCACATAGGCCAAACCGTCCCATAGTCATATCCAACAACTGCGCCTACAGATCAACCAATGGTCAAAAGGTATCAAAAAATTTACAAATACATTCAAGGATTCACCACTCGGTTTAACCAGTTAGCCTTACTCGGCGAATCGATTGAATTTGAAGATCAAGTTGAGTATATCCATGTTGGCCTACCGGAGGACTACAAATCTATAGTTGACCAACTTGAAGGCCGAGATATAACGCCAACAGTCACTAAAATCCATGAGAAACTACTAAACCGAAAAGCTAAACTTCTCCTCTCGTCTCTGGCACCAGCTCAGATCCCACTCACTCCTAATACAGCCAGAACTCAAGTTTAAAATCGTTTTATTCAATCATCGAGATCCCAACAGAATTTGTCATGAACACTCGCAACTTCGGAGACAATCGTGACGACAGAAACAACAATTCTTAACGAGGTTACCAAGGGAATTGTCAGCTCTGCGGAGCACACGCCATAGCGCACGCAGATGCTATCAATTAGGAAACTACAACTCTCAGACAAGTCAGTTCTCGGGAACCGAACACCACAACCTTGGCATCCTAGAGTAAATATTGCCCTTATCACCCCGAATAAAGATAACGATTGGATAATGGATAGCGGCGCCATCCATCATCTTACCAGTGATCTCAGTAATGTTGTGCTACACCAACCATATCAAGGAGACGATGATGTTGTCATTGGTGACAGCTCAGATTTGCATATCTCGCACACCGGTTCACTTTCCCTTCCTTCTCCTTCACGTATTCTCACTTTACATAATGTTCTCTGTGTTCCGAATATCCACAAAAACCTCATATCCACTTATCGCCTATGCAACACAATAAAGTGCCCGTTGAATTTTTTCCTACACACTTACAGTTGAAGGACCTGCACTTGGGTGTCCCATTGCTCCAAGGTCGAACTAAAGGAGAACTGTATGAGTGGCCAACCACTTCATCGACCCTCACCTCTTTCTTTGCCTCATCAAAATCTAACCTTGCTCTTGAAGACTAACACTTGCGCTTAGGACATCCCTCATCCTCAATTCTCAAAACTATTGTTTCCACTTTTTCTTTGTCTCATTCGAAAAATCAGTCTGAAATTTTATTGTGTCAATATTATGCCATCAATAAAAGTCATAAATTACCATTCTACCAAATTATAGTCTCCTAAAATCGACCTCTCCAATATATTTTTACCGACGTTTTGGACCTCGCTGGTAGTATCCGTAGACAACTACAAATACTATCTCATGTTTGTGGACCACTTCAATCGTTATAGGTGGATATACCCTCCCAAAACTAAGTCTCAAGTCTGTGATACTTTCATCATCTTCAAAGCTCTTGTTGAGAAACAATTTACTCAAAAAATCAGCATCTTATACTCTGATAATGGTGGAGAATTTATCGTTCTCCGCTCATTTCTCTCAAGTTCTGAGATCTCGCACTTCACAACACCTCCACTCACGCCCGAACACAACGATGTGACCGAACGTAAGCACCGCCATATCATCGAAACAGGACTTGCTCTGCTCACACAAGCAAAAATACCTAACACTTATTGGACTTATGTGTTTGCAGCTACCAATTATCTCATCAACTGTCTCCCATCACCGGTCATTGCTATGGACTCGCCACATCTCAGACTAATTGGCACAGCTCCAAATTACAATAAACTTTGTTTTTTTGGGTGCATGTGTTTCCCATGGCTTCACCCATACACCACAAACAAGTTGGAGAATTGATCCACCCCGTGCGTGTTTCTCGGGTATTCATTAACCCAAAGTGCTTATCTATGTCTTCAACCAAGCACATGCAGAATCTACACCTGCCGCAATGTTCAATTTGATGAATGACAATATCCCTTTTGTCAGCTCTCCTCAAAACCCACCTCACTTGACCTACCAGCCTCGCCAATCCCGTCGTCTTCAATCCTCCCATCTCCGCCACTCATAAGGTCATCTTGTCTACCGTAGGGACCGCCACCGTCAAGATCTTCACCCACTGTGTCGCCGGAAAACTTCAACGACACTGTTCAACCAACTGCTCCATTCCAAATCCCGACACCACCACCTCCACCTCACCATCGCCATAATCGTCTCGAACCTCACCTGATCCTCTAACAAACACAGGCCCATCAACATTACCACATGCCCAACATGAAAATATCTTAAGCCCTAACCCAAACACAACTCCATTAACTAATTCTCACCCAAATCTTCAAACCCAAATACAACAACACACCACTCACCAAACCGACAACCCAAACCCGGTTCCCACATCATCTTCAACAAACGACCAACCACCACAACCAGTCAATACTCATCTAATGCAAACAAGACGCAAAAACAACATCCTAAAACCAAAATCCAAATTCAGCCTCTGTGTTGCCCTCAACTCCACCTAACAATCGAGCCACCAACAATGAATCACGCATTGTGAGATAAGCGATGACACGTAGCTATATCCAATGAAATGGACGCCTTTGCGGGAAATCAAACATTCGACCTTGATCCTTGCCCTTTGCATCACAATGTTGTTGGCTGTAAGTGGTTATTCAAAAACAAATTTCTTCCTAACGGCTCTTTTTGGCAGGTGTTAAGCTCGACTTGTTGCGAAAGGCTACAAGCAAGAATATGGTAAAGATTACATAGCAACCTTTAGTCATGTTATCAAGTCTACCACCATTCGCATGATCCTTGATGTCGTAGTGCCACGATCTTGGCCGATATGCCAATTATACGTCAACAATGCCTTCCTCGAAGGCACGTTAGATGAAAAAGTGTATATGGAGCAGCAACCGGGACTCACTGATCGTGATAACCCGACACACATTTGCTGACTCCGAAAAGCAATATACGACTTCAAACAAGCATATCGTGCGTGGTACACAGAGCTTAAAATATACTTGCTCTCATTTGGTTTTAAGAATTCCTTAGCCGAGACGTCTCTATTCATCTTGCACCAACATAACGCGAATGTCTATCTCTTGGTCTACGTAGATGACATCCTCATCACAGGCAATACACCAACACTGATCCAACGCATTCTGCTCTTCTTGCTGACAGAATCTCGGTTAAAGCCGCAGAAGACCTGAACCATTTCCTGGGAATCGAAGCTCATCGAACATCCAAAGGGCTCCACCTTTCGTAGCGCAAATATATAGTGGATCTCCTCCACCGGTATGGCATGACAGAGGCCAAACATGTAACCACACCGACGGCTTCCTCACCCAAGCTCACTCTGAAATCCTGAACACCACTCTCTGATCCGAAAGAATATCGCAAACACGTCGGCAGTCTTCTGTAATTTGGCTTAACCATATTGGATATCACATATGTCGTCGATCGCATGTTTCAATTCATACATTGTCCAACAGAGGATCATTGGCAGACTGCGAAAAGAATCTTGAGATAGTTGGCGGGAATACCAAGTAATGTGATATACTTCTCGGCTCACAAATCTGATACGCTCTACGCCTTCTCTGATGCAGATTGGACTGGTGATACGGATGATTATGTCTCCTCCAACGCATACATAATGTATTTTGGACAAAACTTCATCTTGTGGTCAGCTCGCAAACAGAACAGGGTTGTGATATGTTTGTTGACAAAAAAAACTGTGGGACTTTAGATTGATCCCAACACCGTTGTTCTTAGATCATATTTTCCTAATGACACATACTCCAAGTCGCTTGTTAGAAAGTCAACCGAGTAAATAAACCAGACCCATAACTCAAGGAGACATAGACATCTTAGTCACTGGTTTGTTCCACATGCGTCTTAAGATCCCATCTGGGACTCGATCCAAACCTCCACGCTGAATTTCAGAAACTTATAGTGTTAAAATAGACACTTTTATTAAATAAGGCAACAAAAATCTTTAATATTGATGATCACAATTTGTTGACTTCTCTCACAATGAAACGAGTTGGACTAAACTATCTTTTGTAGATAAAATAGGATCAACAAACTAAAATAAAAACAAAGAAAAGTATTTATAATTGTCTATTTCGACATAGTAATGAAACACACGTTGTAGCAAGTTTGTTCACCAATAAGGAAGAAACAAGGCAGAGGAAGAGAGAGAAGTAAATCTGCAGCTTCTTCATGGACTCGTCTCAAGTCTCTCAATCGCTTCTCCGGCCTGTGGCTGATGGAACAGCATCGGGCAACCGTGAGTTAGAGAGAGTGTTGTTGGATGTTGAAACTCCATTGTTTATCCGCCTACTTAAGGCAACGATGATAGAATCTAAGCTGTTCGTTAAGCTTGCTGCGCCTGCCGTCATAGTCTACATGATTAACTACCTCATGTCAATGTCCACTCAAATCTTTTCGGGGCATCTCGGAAACCTTGAACTCGCCGCCGCTTCTCTCGGAAATACCGGAGTTCAAGTCTTCGCCTTCGGTCTTATGGTAAACCAAAATTAGATCATCGATGTCTCTGTTTCATGTGTAAAGCGTTTCTTGAAATTTGAAATTCTCTGTAGCTAGGAATGGGTAGTGCGGTGGAGACATTGTGTGGACAAGCGTACGGAGGAGGAAAATACGAGATGCTCGGCGTTTATCTCCAGAGATCCACCGTATTGCTCATTCTCATCGGCGTTCTCCTCACCTTCATCTATGTCTTTTCCGACCCGATTTTGCTTTTTCTCGGGCAAATGCCAGAAATTGCTTCAGCCGCATCTCTCTTTGTTTATGGTCTAATCCCTCAGATCTTCGCTTACGCAATGAACTTCCCGATCCAGAAATTCCTCCAGTCGCAGAGCATCGTAGCTCCGAGCGCTTACATTGCAACCGCCACACTCTTAGTTCACCTTATCCTAAGCTGGCTCGTTGTTTACAAGCTTGGGATGGGGCTTCTCGGAGCGTCGCTTGTGCTCAGCTTTTCGTGGTGGGTTATAGTTGTGGCTCAGTTTGTTTACATCGTGACGAGCGATCGGTGTCGTGAGACGTGGAAATGATTCAGTATAGAGGCGTTCGCGGAGCTACCGAGTTTCTTCAAACTCTCCGCCGCCTCCGCCGTGATGCTCTGCCTTGACACTTGGTATTTTCAGATTCTTGTTCTCCTCGCCGGACTCCTTGAGAACTCTGAACTTGCTCTAGACTCTCTCTCTATTTGGCATGTCTTTTCTTAAAATATTTTCTATCATAGTTTTCTTTTTAATTGAGGAACTTCAGGTTTGCCCCTTGTATTTTTACGTCCGGAAGTAAAATAAACCAATCAATATATATACTAACTGTCCACTTTATAATATATACAAATTACACCAAAGGTTAGAGTTTTTTTTTTCAATTGAAACGATGTTTACAAATTTCTATAAATAAGTTTAAAACTATTTGATTTTTCTGAAAATTTATTTTTTGGGTAGAGTTTTTTTATAAACTGAATTGCCGCAAACTAATGATATTATCTTATATTATATAAAGCTGAATGCATTTTCAACGTGAGTTCGACACATATGTATAATTGTAATTCACAAGATTTTGACATGTGTCTTCGTTTACTTAGATCATGACATGTGTCAATTTATAAAGTAGTTTGCAGAAATTTCTTTTAATACCACTGAACTCTTACTAAGGCAAAAGAAATTATTATTTTAAAATATTTCCTTAATTTTTTCAATATTATATTTTAAATTGGTTTTAATATTTTAATATTTTGTGTTAAAGATTAATATGATATCTTAAAACGGTAAAAAAAACACAAAATATTGTAATATACGGTTAAATATCTTATACAAAATAAGTATAAAAACGTGTTTATATATTAATAAAATTGGTTTAATTTTAAGATATTTAAAATTTAAAAACCTATTTTATACTTCTTTAATTTATCTAGGGAATATGTTTTCGAGATATTTTTGATCACAATAAGTTTTTTTCTTCACAAGACCAACAAAAATGTTCACTGATAGGTTTTTTAGATTTATTTTTTTTTAGATTTTCTTTATCATAAAGTACCTAATATAATTTGTGATAATAAAACATATATAAATAATGACAAAAATAAAACATATATAATAATAGTAAATTTAATAATACAGGTTTATTACGCTAATTATCAATTTAGATTCTTAATATTATAACTAAATTTTTAATATATCATTGAAACGTTATAATGTGGATCCTCATCTAATTATGTAATAAAAAAACATTATAAGAACCTACACGTTTTTAATATGTAGATAGTTACGTTTAAAATCAATTAAAAAAAGAGAGAGCATTAGTAATGTCAAAATTTCAAAGTTTCTTATTTTAGAATATAAGAACTAGTTAAGGTTTTATATCTATTAAAATTTTATACTTAAGAAATCAATTAATGCATAAGACACTCATCGCTTTAAAAACAAAAATTGTCTTTACAATTTTTGAATGTACATAAAGAAGACGATTGTCTGTGCGTTAATGTAAAATTGTTTAAAGATGAACTTTAAAAACAAAAACAAATGATATTAGTCTTATTTAATTTATTTTCTTAGTTATATTTGCGTATATTTCTAATTTTATTGAGTCTATATTTACATAGAAATTTCTTATAAAAGTATACAATTATTCACTAGTTTAACTTGCAGAAAACTAAAAAACCAAAAAAAAAAACTTGCAGAAAGCTATATTATCTCATAGCGTTTATTAGTTTATTGAGTGATAATTTATATAGGTTTGAAGTGAATGCTAAAATTTTATGACGATATCTATAAACACAAATATTAGCTTAATCTTTTACGATATTATATAATTTGGCCTTCGTGTTTCAGCATGTCGGTTTCAGGTTGGGTATTAATGGTTTCTGTTGGATTCAATGCTGCAATAAGGTATGTTTTTGCCCTAACTCGCTTTCTATGAAATGTTCCTATCCAATTTATCCTACAAAGTCTATATGGAATTTTACAATCTACACTCACAAGGATATAATAATATCTTACTGAAACTTAAGCTCTTCTTTTCCAATAAACTTGACAAAGTGTGCGAAAACATTTGTGTTATTGATGACATCCAGTGTAAGAGTGAGCAATGAACTTGGAGCTAGGAACCCGAAATCAACCGAGTTTTCCGTAATAGTAATCAATATATATTCTTTAATTTTATGTGTGATCTTAGCCATTGTTATTTTGGTGTACCGTGATGTTTTGAGCTATGCCTTCACTGAGGGTGAAAAAGTATCCGCAGCTGTTTCTGACCTTTGTCCGCTTCTCGCGGCAACGGTCATCCTCAACGGAATTCAACTCGTCCTCTCTGGTAAACAGCTCTTTTTAAAAAGGAGATTAAAGAAAGTGTTATAAATTTGTTATCTTTTATGATGTTTGGAACGGAACCACCTAAAATGTTGTGATATCATAATATAGGGATATACGAATTCGATCTAGAACTCCCTGAAGACCCTAATCATAAAAGGTTTTTTTTTCTGTGATGATTATTTAAGGTGTTGCGGTTGGGTGCGGTTGGCAAACATTTGTTGCCAAAGTAAATGTTGGATGTTACTACCTTATCGGAATTCCTCTTGGGGTTCTGTTTGGATTTTATTTCAAGTTTGATGCCAAGGCAAGATGTTTTTCTTTGCTTTAATTTTCACTTCATATAGTTGCCACTTAATTGTTTTGTGATCAACGATTCTGTAACGACCCCGACCCGAGGGTACCGGACTGCTCCAAATGGTATCGCCAAAACCGGAGCAAAACTTCACCAACCGGTTCGCAAATTAATTACTTCTGACTTCTCCTGCAGAACACCAAGAGGGAAAAGGGAATGAAAGAGAGGGGTGAGTGACTTTTCAAACAAATCACTCAGTGAGGACGGACCCGACTCCGCCTCACCCGCTACCCGCCTAACCCCGCTAGACTAGAACTAGACNAGAACTAGACCACAACCCCTAAAGAAAGCATAGAAGACACCTAGTGTGTCGCGCAGGCAACTAACAAACGCTGTGGCTAACGACGCCACCCTTCACAACCCCGTCCCATACCAAGGCTG
>OVAN01009447.1:0-16752 GCA_900406275.1 Anastatica hierochuntica | reverse complement strand
GATGTAGACGTCGATCAGAACCGAGACCGGAGGTCCGTCTTGGCGCCAATTGGCGCCAGGACCAAGCTATGTCCTTGGCGCCAATTGAGCCAGCCCACGAAGATCTATATAAAGGACGCGAAGTGAAAGAAAGAAAAGGACAATTGATTCATAGAACTTTTCGTCACCACAAAAACACTTAGAAAAACTAGGGTTCTTACTTCGTTTTCGTTAGCGAGCTGCGTCTCAACTAGGTTACGAGTCTACGTTGTAGTTCTAGGTTTCTTGCAGCCACGGCTTAACACCGGTTGTGCACGCTCCGATCATGAAATTCGAATAAGATCCGTTAACTTTCTTTGTTAATTGTGTCTGTCGAATCGTTCTTCGTTTACACTTTTCATTTTACTTTAGATTCGTTCTCGTATTCATTCTGTATTCGTTCACGTTAACCTGTTTCACGAATCCTGTTACTTTATCACCATTAAACTCACATCGCTTCGCAATCTGTTTCGTATTAATCCACTTTCGTTATCAACTTGTTTCGTTTCGTAATATGTTTACCTTTAGTTTCGTATTTCATATTTACTAACTCTTTAACTCACTGCTTGATCTGTCGATCTTTGGTTACAGAGAGTCCGTGAACCGCATAACATTAACAGTGAGAATTTCGGTTCCCACATCAGGGAAATCATTTCATCAAGAGTTTAAGTTTATTGATGGGGGAACTTTTAAGTGCCATCTTGAACTCAATTCACAATTTTATAGTTAACCTACTTCTGTAGCGCCAACTACCTACGTTACAGGATCCTAGACACTAACTTCCGTTGAATTTTGAATCCTAAACATGCAATCTAGACAGGATTGATTTGATCACAAATTGCTTAAACATCAACTTCTATTGTTCTAAGACAATTTGCTCACTTATCTTACTTTTAGGAATTTCATCAAACACTTTCGGTGCGTGAAATATCCTAGGCTCAAGAACTAGGTGATCAAACTAATTCAAACATTAAACACAAAGACAGGTAAAGATCAATTGATAATTCCCCGATCTAACAACCTAACAATCACAGATTCATGAAATCCCCTCTGAGAAACCATAAACTCAACTAGAGAACTACTCACTCATAATCAATGAACAATCACAACAGAAATCAAGAGAGAACATGATGTAATTTCTATTAAAACAGTAAAGGGTTCATAAATTCTTCTCTAAAACAAAGTACATGTTTGAATTCTTCTCCCTTAGGTTACAAAGCTCTCTCTCTTCTCAAAGTCTTAGAAAACAACATAATGAAAGAAAATACACGAGTTTAGGTAAATAAAAAGTCTGTAGAATGTGAATCATTTGGGGTGTGGCTTCTCACAACTGCGTCTGGATCCTGTGTGGGAGTGTATCCTGCATGGGCTAAAGAGTTACTTTGAGTCGTCTTAGCTGTATCATGTCCAAAGTCTGAAACTTGAGAGAAACTCTCTAAGCCTCCATCGTTAGCTGTCTCAGCTCTCTCTCTGCGAGTACTCCTGAAGGCTCCTGGAACTGCATGTCTCAGAACACGCACAACTCTGCTCATCATCCTCTCTAGTTGAACTCTCCTACCCCTCTCTGTAGCTAAAGCAACTCGAAGATCCTCTAAAGGCTCTGTCTGTGGTACAGAATCGAAGCAACCATACTCCTAGGGGTTGAGCCTCCTACTTGTGCAGCAGCCTTGGCAATAAACGCCTTGGCTCTATAATAGTCCCTCATGCCAAGGATGGGACACTATGGAGATCTCCTAAAAATCTGAGAAGGACAAGGGTTAAAAAGAAGGATGTATGTCGATCTCCTGCAGAGATAGAAGTGGCGAGCAAGGAAGGATGTAGCAAGCTGGCTCTGTGTCATGAAGAGGCATGAACTGGTAAGCAAAGGTATATGTACCCCAAATCCATCCTGCAAGATAGCGAGATTTAGCAAGTGCAGAGAGATCCAGCGACCCACTGCAATCCATAAGAGTCTCAGCACTCAAGTCCACTCCTTTAAAATTGAGGATAACAGTGAAGATATCTCAAAAATGAGACCTATAAGTACACTCTCTACTCTCCTTGGCAGCCTCATGCTTTACATCCATCATCCTCCTAGCAATGAGAGAGCCATAGTTGGCTCTTTGAGGAGTAGCAACAAAAGGAGAGATGAGGATGAAGAACTCATCTCTAAGCACTGAACTATGTTCGGTCCTACTGAAGATCCTCTACAAAATGAGCCTATGCACATACCGAACCGATGGATGTCCAATCTTGACCTCCTTCGAATGCCCGATCCTAAGTGTCTCATGAGAAAATCGATCCCAAACGGTGTAGGCATCATGATTCGAGCTAAAATTGGCTTCATCTAAACAATTCAAGTGCAAAATCTTACACAACTCAACAATAGTCAAAGAGTAAGAGGTACATCTAGCCGAAAAAGTGAGAACTCTATCTTGAGCCTTAGCTCATTTTTCCTTGGGATATGAGAGCTCAATAGTGCTAAGAAACTCCTCGGGAAAGAAATCTGTACGAAAACTCTGTACTTCAAAGCATCTAAGAATCAAGTGTCATTTCTTGCCAATCCTAAAGCATCAAGTGTTGGAAAATCAATCATCAATAAAGCTTGAACCCTTATGGTTGCAAGGGCAGCCCCATAATCAACATTTGGATCCAATTTTGGTCCAACAATTCTTCTTCTTGGTTCCCTAGGTGCCAAAACTGTGAGCTTAAGTCCTTTAGCCCTCGATTTTCTTTGCTTCTTTGGTGGTGGAGACTTTGGCACATCATTGATGATTTGAGAAACCAGAACAAAAACCATTTCCTCTCCTTGTGTCTCTTCTCCATTTTCATCTGAATCATCACTCAAAGTGGCTTCACTCTCACTAGCAATGTCTTTTCCATGCCTCTTTGTTACCTTCTTTGAATCATTCTTAGTAGATGTCTTCAACTTCTTGGATTTTCCGGGTTTAGAAGGATTGCTTGGCTCTTCAATCTTCAAAGATCGTTCCTTTCGGATAGCTATCCTTGTTGATTTCCTCACATTCTCCTCATTATCTGTTGTTGAATATCCTACAAAATCAAAACTCAAAGAGAAAGTGAGTCTCTTGAAAACTTCAAAGAGAATCAATATATGTTCTTAAGCAATTGTAATAGCAAAGAAGCATCTAAATAATATGAGAAACAAATCAAAAACATCAAACAAGTAAGAACTCAAATTTCTCAAAAATTCAAAGTCATTTTCAAATTTAACACACTAGGCCAAAAATCATCACCAAAATAACTAGCATATCCTAATTATACATAAAGAAATGACTCCATAACAAGAAAATTTATCAAATTTAGTCACTAATTTTCGGATTTTATTGCTCCCAAAAATTCAAATATTTGAAATTTCAAAATCTAGTAAAAACAAGTAATTTAACATGTTCTAAGTGTAATCCATGAACCCATAAATGTTTTCTAAAGGAAATTTCTACGAATCAAGCTAAGAAAAGCCTAAATCTAAGAAACTTATAAAATCTTAAAATTTGTAACTTTAAGAGAAAGAGAGTTTAAAAACATACCTTGATGTTTGAATGATGAAACGAATGAGATTCTTCAATGAAAATCAATATAGATTTAGTTGAAAAACAAAATATTTAAGGTTTTGAGATATTGTTCTTTAGGGTTATAAGAGTTGTCAAAGAGAAAGAGATAAGTTCTAAGAGTTTTAGATCCAAAACTACTAAAGTAAAGACCAAAATCCTTGTTTTTCCTTCCTTTTCTTTAAAAATTGGTTTAGTGTTTTAGGAAAATTGGTTTATTTTTATAAAAAAAGGAGTTTTGGACACTAAAATTCAAAAATTTGAAACACTTACCTTGGAACCGGTCGACGGACAAGTTTTGGCACAGTCCGGGCCATGGAAAACACGCCGACCAGTTGTGAATTACACAGACGGGACACAAAGCACCCGTGACCGGCCGCGTGCTTTGGCTCGGCAAAACCCGGTGCTGGGAGCCACGCCGACCAGTCCTAGGCTCCAGCTGAGGCACATGGACGAGGCATGATGCCCTGGACACTGGTCGTGTGTCCCACCGTGGTACGCACTGGTCATGGAGCATTCGGCGGCCGGTCGGGACGTGTTCTCGGCCGTATTGTATTTTTCCTTTGTCATTTCGCGTTCCAAGCGGTCGTCTTGAATTCCGGATGGTCGGTTAATATCCCAAGACATCCTTTTTGGTACCAAAATGTTTTTAAACATTTTTGACAGATGATTTTCTCGAAAGGATTGAAAACACGACCATTTAGACTTTCTTGAATTCTCGAAACATCGTTTTGGATAGTTGGTCATTGTTGCTTGAATCTTTAAAGTTACATGATGAATCTTCAGTACGCCAACCTGATTCTTATCTGAAAGTGTCACTTTCGGCTTAGCCAAACTCGTTGGCTAGCCGACAAAGATGTAATGTTAGCCAAAAATTAAAATTTGAAAAATCAAAATTCTAAATGGGCGATTTTGTTCATAATGGTCACTTTTCTCGGGCATCTTCGATAGTTTGAGTTGATTTGCTTGGCGGGTACTAGAAATCTCTACGTGTCCTTTTGTTAAGAAAGTTGATCCTCCGGACAACTTTTGATTTTGACCATTCCAAGGTCGTTTTCTCTCGGGCATCTCACCTATCATATAGTGTTAATTAATAAAAAATGAAGTTTGGTAGTTTGTTTACCTATTTTAGTACTGTTTAAAGCTTTCCGGGATATCTCACAGTATTTCAGTATGATTGAATGACGGCATTTCTCAAGCTTGTTCTTCTTGGTTCTTCATGATATCTTCACTTTGTTCCATGAAATTTTTGATCTGAGGATTTAGCTTGACTTGTGGTCTTTAAATTCTCTCTCTAGTGTAGAATGAATGTTTGGAATGGTCCAGGAGATAGCTTAGACGATTTACATCCGCTTTCTTGCCAAAATCGAAAACCTGATTTTGAGGCATTTTACTCATGACATCGGTCGACTGAGATACAGTGGCACACTCCTATATTTTGGTAGTCGTCACCCAGTCATATCAACTTTCAAGGTTGTTCTTGAGTCCGATTTCTTTTGTATTTTTTTTTATTTTCTAAAATCCTGAAAAAATAAAATAACTATTAGACATCTAAATAAGTTCTACAAAAATAAAATTAAAAATTAAAACCGTGTGGGTTGCCTCCCACAAAGCGCTTGTTTTGAGTCTTTAGCTCGACTCCTTTCACTTTTTAGGCGTGATCGGTTTCCATTAAAGGAATTGTAGTTCCTTTAGCTTCTTGAGTCTCTAAAGTTGGTAGTGTAGAGAGTGATTTGAGATCATCAAGCGTGCCTCCAATAGGTTCATATATCACAATTGCCTTCGGGAATAGCGTAAGAGTATGCTTGAGTTTCTTCTTGTAGATTTCATCGTTTTTCAAATCAATACCAAATGGGATTCGGATCTTGACTTTAGCATAGAAAATTTTTAACTTGTAGACCTCTTCCTCTTCTTCATCTACATCCAATAAAGGGTTATTTTGTACCTCGATGGCACAAGAGTCTTTCTTTGCATCAACTTTTGTCGATTTTGAAGGAATTGGCGTTTTGGTGGATGTAGCTTCTTTCTTTGAGATTTGCTGCGTCTTGAGGATATCTCCAGGGTCTAAAATAACTTCATTTTCCTTCAAAATAGCTTTGTTTGGTCTGGAGTTGTAGCTCACATCAGAGTAATAGACTTGCTTGTTCACTCTTGCTAAGCAAATACTTTTGTTCGGGAAATCGAAAATTACTCCAGCAGTAACTAAGAATTGGGAGCCAAGGATCAGTAGATTTATCTTCCCTCTTTTAGTAAAGATGTCTTGAAAGTCAGCAGGTATGAGAAATCCTACTACTTCAAGCAAAACATCCGGAAAAAAATCCATACGGTGTGGATATAGACATATCAGCATACTCGATAGAGATTCGAGATGACCAAAAGTTCGAGAACCCTAAGTCTAAAGTCATGTTTAGTGACATCATATTCACATTAGTTCCATTATCACATAAGCAATCATCAATCCTAATTTTATTTATTGAGTAAGGAATGATGAACTTTCCTAGGCATTCGATCTTCTTTAAAGGAATAGTCTTGACCCTCCTCTTGTAAGCTCTCTTAGATTCATTTGGTAAACGATCAAGAGGTGATCTCCCTTGAGAATTGAGGTCTTGAAGAGGTGTATTAGTAGTAGACACAACCTCCATAGCTTCCCTTAAGTTGACGACCTTGTAGAAGGATTTCGCCGGGTTTTCTTGTTTCTTGACAGCTTCACTCGCTTGAGTGATTTGAACTTCAAACTTCTAAACATGAGTAACAATGGATTCATACTTCTTTGTGAGCTCATTGTATACGTTTTCCAGCCTCTCATTAATCTCTTTCTGGTTTTGCTTCATCTCTTGAGAGATTTGCTTCAGCATTGTCTCAAGCTTGCTCTCTTACAGATTCGATGCATTGGCTTGAGGATAAGTGAATGGTTGCTTCACTTGGTACATTCCTTGGTTATAAGGTTGTTTCTTAGGCTGATAGGAGGCTCCTTGGTGGGCGTTTTGAGGTGGATAGTACTGATCTTGAGGGTTCTCTACATTATTGTTTCGGTAGGACAACTTTTAGTTATTTCGGTATCCTTGGTTGTATTCCTTATTTCTGAAATTTCCACCAATGTAGTTCACTTCTTCCTCATTTTCTTCTGTTTTATCTTTTAAATACTCCATATTTGGAGTCTTCTTGGTGTCTCGTCTATCTTTTAATAGTTGAGAAATCATCGTCTTTAGTTCTGAAATTTGCGCGGCTTCTGTTAAATGGTTGGATCTACACACGTTTCTATCATAAATAGGACCACTATTGGCGTCACTAGCAGCTAGGTTCTCGATCAAAAGCTTGGCTTCAGGCACAAATTTAGTCATAAAGCTCTTATTGTTGGCCGTGTCTAGAGAAAGCTTGTACTTATGGTCAATACCATTGTAGAAAATGTTCCATATATTTCCTTTCGAGAAACCATGGTTTGGGCAGTCTTTTGTGTACTCCTTGAACCTTTCTAAAGCTTCATAAAAGGATATTGTAGGTCCTTGTTGAAAACCAGAGATTTTACTTCGAATGGAGCTCAATCTTTGTTTAGTGTAGAATTGGCTCAGAAATACACCTTTGTATTCGTCCCAAGTGGTGATGGATTTTGGTGGCAGCGACTTCATCCATCTAGAGCTTTATCATTTAGTGAAAATGTAAAAAGCTTACACTTAAAGTAGTCCGGTGGAACTCCATTTGTACGCGTAGTACTGCATATCTCTTCAAATGTGTTGGTATGTTCAAGTGGATGTTCTGTGGGCAGTCCATGAAATTGATTTTACTTCACCAAGGCTATGATCTGAGGTTTAATATCAAAATTATTCCTTTGAGGTTGAGGAGGACAAATTGGATTCCTATCCAAGAAGAATGCATCGGAAGAATCAAAATCTCCAATGGTTTGAGGTTGGTGAGGATGATTATGTTGAGCTCGTCCTTGAGGGGGGTGCTTCTGAGGTAAACCTTGGTTAATCAAGGCTTGAAGTATTTGTGGGAGTTGCTGTAATCCAATTAAATTCCCGGGTGGAATTTGTTGTGGGTTATCCATTTGAACATGTGTGTTTCCTCTTCTTAATTAGTTTTGTCGAATGGGGGCAGCACCAAGAGGTTCTTGTGTGTTTCCTTGGACTCCTTGAAGTCCTACAGCAGCAGGTAAGTTGGCGTGAGGTGGAAGAATGGTAGCAGGGTCGAGGGCAAGTTCATGGCTAGCAGCTATGTCTTCTTGTTCAATGAGAACAATTTGATTGTCCACAAGATGTGGTTGTCCATGAGGAGGATTATGGTTCGGATTTTCCATAGCAGTGAATCTTTCTCTCTTTTGTCTCCTCAAGGTACGTTCAATGATGTCAATGGGAGGATTGGCTGTAGATGGATCGTCCAAAGAGGATCTCCTTTGCATAAAACCTGGAAAAAAGAAGAAACGAAAAAGAAGTAAAAACTGAAAATAAAAGCGTTCGAGACTAAAATCAATAAAGCAAATTTTGTAGGTAACAGATTAAGTCCTCGGCAGCGGCGCCATAAAGCTTGATAGCGTGTCAAGTTTCACCCAAAAAAAAAAAAACAGTACTGCTGCAAGTGTGCAGCGTAGATACAATACTTCAGGTTATCGATCCTACGAGGAATAAGATCTTACACTACGAAATTCAAGATTAATTTAAGCTAAAACAGAAAATAAAAGAGTTTTTTTGGTGAGTTTAAAAGTAAAAGACAACAACTAAAAATGATTAAAAGGATTTAAATCAATGGGAATAAGCGTTAGGCATATAGGACATTCGCAGAGAATCATGCATCATAGAGAAAATCGATTTGTTTAGGGAATATAATCAAAAGATGTCTAGAACTCGAAAACACTAATTTAAATCTTCTCCACTTTTGAGGTTCGGGATTCTATACTAATTATCAAGGAACCTAGACTTTCGAATGGTATTAAATAATTAGCATGCATGAAATAGATATAGGTTTCGATAAGTTCACTGAGCCAAGGTGGTCTACTTTCGAAGCCTCCTCGAACTCAGCTTGTCAAAGATTTGGTTCAGGTGATTTAACAAGCTTTTGGAATGAAAAAAACCTATGTACAGACTACTAGATGCGCAAATAGAGTAATCATGCATAAAGATCAACCGAGACAAAGACTAACCGAATCCCTAAACATATACTAGCATCTCATGAATACATGACCTCTTTGAGAAGCCTACAAACCTAACTATTGAACTACTCAGACATGGAGCACGAAAAACAACAAGCAATCAATGAGAAAAACATTATTAAATAGATTAAGAGTAAAGAAATCTTCTCTATGACAAAGTACGGAATGGATCTCTCTCAAGAATACTTCGAAACTTCAAGAACAAAAGAAAAGAACTCTCAAAGCTTTTGATGGCTTGAAACTCTCCACAAAAATCGTGGCTCTCTTTCTAAAGGCTAAAAACAACTTATTTATAATAATAGGGTTTCTTAGGGCGTCCTCGATTATGTCGGTTCTTACAGAATCCAATTCGGTTAAGCCAATTGAAAGTTATGACTTGAAATATGTATTTGACCCCGAAATATCTCTGTGACCGTCGTGCGAAAAAAATGAGCACTCGGTCGGTGGTGGCAACTCCATCACCCGGTCACAGCTTCAAATGTTGCTCCACTTGCTTCATTTGCGAGACAGATTGACGTATTTTCGCTTAAACAACTATAGCTCTTCGGTCACAGCTCCAAATGACTTCAAACCACATTCATATGAAAGCTAACTCAAAATTCCAAATTCTGACCAAATTCCAGCTCAATCCATTCAAGGGAAGACCTTCATTCATGATGATCTTTCTGATGCTGAGAATCTGTCCAGATTGGTAAAATGCAAAACTCAAGTATTTGAGTCTTTGTCTTTATGATCCGTCAATGAAACTTGCTTGGTAATATAAATTAGGTCCAAATAGCACGTTTTTCCATCTTTTTGATGATTTAACCTGATTAGTCCTTAAAATTACAAATAAGAGAAAACTACCTCTAGAGGTCGAAAAAGCATTAAAAACCTGTAAATTAATACGTAAAAATCCAACTAAAAACGATAAAATAATAGTGTTATCAGGGTGAAGCAGTGAAAATGCTTCAGCATCGGGTGTTAGTAATAAGAGAGAAAGGATACGAGGTATAGGGTAACTAAAACCAAGTTGACACACTTTTCATATGGACCACTCACAAAAACCCAATAAAAAAGACATAGGGGGTCATTGGTAAGCACTTTAGCTTTATTTTAAAGTTTCCAAATTCATAAATTAACCAATTAAGCTGTAATTAATTAAAGTTTTAAGAGTGCTCCTAAAAACGCTCACAGCCTATTTCAACTTTTTGTATATGATCGTACCCTTTTTTCTCAAAGCCAATAAAATCTTACTTTTACTTTTTTTTAAAATACATTTACTATTTTATGGTCAAAGCTTCTACAACAAAATAAATTAAAGTAATACTCACAACTTTTATTTTAAAAGTGCTAACCAATCACGCCGGTAATATTCTAGTGTTATGGGCCCCCCCGTAGAATGTATGGTTGTCTTGTTGATTTGTACAACCTTTTCCAAAGAAATTTTGAATTTTCTTATTTGGTTGACTCTTTAATTTGGAAGGAGGTGGTTGGATCGATGGAGTATCTTTTACCCCATAAAGAAAATAAATGCATACACATGTGTGTGGAAAAAATAAGAAGAGTTGATCAAGGCCTAAAACTTTATGGCGTTAGACTGGCTTAAAGCGGTTTGTTTTTGTCAAATTTCTAAAAGTAGAAATAAGAGAGTGAGGTCAAGTTTTCATTGAAATAGATTAACCAATGGAGTGCCAATTAAAAGGTGTCACGTGGAGTCGCTACCAACGTGAATTTCGCAGAAACGCTTTCCAATCAATGGTACGTCCAAAATCTAAAAAATACTTCTTCTGTCCTATAAAGATTGATTTTCTAAGTTTTTCACACAGATTAAGAAAAAATAAATATTGTATTTTACCCAAAAAATTGCATTTAATTACTCATACAAATAACACTACAAGTTGATTTTGTTTTGTAAAAGACAAAGTATTAATGACAAAAAGTACCTTAAAAAATAGAAAATCAATCTTTTTGAAACAAAGACAAAACCTAAAACATCTATCTTTATGGGACGGAGGGAATAAGAGTTTTGACTGAAGGTACACTCAAACCGGGGTCAACAATTGCCATTTTGAATCCTAAGGGAAATATGAGCTACAATCATTATTCATTCCGAATATGAAGTGGCTTAGGCAATACCACTCCGAGTAATAAAAAAAGAAGCGATAAACATTAAATCCAATTCCTGCGAAAATAAAAAATTCAGAGTCACACGGAATCCTGATCCTAAAAGAGGTAGCATTTGACCCTACGCTCCAAACTACACACGAAAAAAACAACAAACAATATTAAAAACCACAATTCTCGCCGCTTCGAAGAGGTAACGACACAAACCTTAGAAGACACGATTCAAAGCGATAGTGGAGCCATTGAACAATTTTTTTTAACAACGTTTAGAATTATCCGAATACCGTAATTTTTGATTTCAACCTTTTAAAATTTGCTCAAACATATAGTATAAGTGAGAATTTTACCCTTTTTTGCACAAGTGAGAATTTTACCTTCTTCGTCTATAATTAGCATTTTTTTTGTTGGTCGACAATAGTTGGTTCCCCATAAAATTCTCTAATTGACATTTTTACTCATTTTCTTTCTCGTCTCCTCAATTAATATATAAACTAGAGTTTGATCCACGCGACCGTACAACTGTTTTTTTAACTTTTATGTATTCAGTTTATGATTCATCATATCTAGATTTTTTGAACATGAGGTTCAAAAATTTTTGTTATTTCGAGTTTTGCGTACAGGTTTAGGTTTGGAATTTATGAGTTTTTCGAATTTTTTTGGATACTCGTTCGGATCTGAATATGGATTTGATTCGAATAATACCTGAAATCCGAAATACCGCGAAAAAAAATCGGTTGGAATATTACTTTTTATTAAAAAAACATCAAATGAATAAACTTAAACTTTTATAGTTTCTGTAAATTACTTTTATAAATTTCATAGGTCATTTTAAATTTGATCCTTTTATGATCTTTTTGTATTTTAGCTACAAGTACAAAAAAAAAAGAAAGAACAAAATAACTAGACTCTTCCCTCCTTTCAAATTTTGGTTTCCAGATTTTATCAAACTTTCCAATATCCAACAGAGAAGCAAAGCTAAAAGTGGGAGTGACAGCGACTTACCATAATAAGAGCAGCTAGCCAAAGTGATAATATCTACAAAGAAAAAAACTAAATGGAACCGAATCATTCTCTAAAAAGGAATCCCAACAAATTAAGACCAATCTGACTCTCTTGTATTATATCAGGCAGAGTGCATTGAGGTCGATATCACAACATAAGATAGGTACTGGAGTCCTTCCTGGATCTTTGTGATAGCTGTGGTTCGGTCTGAGCAAAGACTATCGTTGAAGTTGCTCGCCTTTTCCTCTATGGTTGATGTTTTCACAAGATCATCTTTGGAATTATCAGCAGCAACTCCTTTTATCGCAGCTGCATATGTTCCACATACATCTGATATACCTGCAATGTGGAAAAGGGTATTCGAAAAATCGTCACTTTTCTTCCAATGTTCTAGAGTTTAATAACCATACCCTCTTCTGTTATAATCCCAGACACTAACTCAGTATCCAAAACTGGTAGACAGTACACAGTACAAACTGAGGTAAGTGAAAACCCAACCAAGGTGAAATTTAAGAAGCTAAAAGGTGAGTTTTGTCAAGGTGTTGAATGGTATCAAGCCAGCATTTACGTCACGTGCCTATTAACTAAGTATCCCTTCAGTCTTGTATTATACTTCTACCTTCTACTCGTACAAATGAGATACTAAACTTAATTATGATGATTTTGGCAACCCAGGATAATCGAAGAGGAGTTATGAGATCAAGTACGCTGATTAATTATGGAGCAACCTGTTATAAAACTGTTGGAAATTGCTTCGATGTATCCTGCCATTGATTCTGCCTTGCCTCTAATCAGCTTAGCTTTTTCAGTAGGATCCTCTGGCCACTCGATCTTCAATGCCTCAGTGTCTTCATCCTGAACTTTGTTCGCATGAGATATAATGGACTTCCCAAGAATAAGTAGATGAGTAACTGCAAAACAGCACATTTCTGAAAGTCTCTGCAGAACAAGATTTGATCTTAGTTAAGAAAGATACTGCTGGTAGTAGAATGAATAATATTTAAGATTTAAGAAGCGAACGCTCTTCGCACATGAACTCCTTCTGAGTGAAGAGATTCAAGCCTGCCACTAGTCCGCTGGATCATATCGTTTACGTTTTGGCCCGCCAAAGCGTTTGCAAACCTGGAGAAAGTCACAATTGATAAGAGAATAAAAGACAGATGAAAGAAATATAGTTTATACACATATATCACTTAATTTTTACATGAGGACTTTTCACGACCGCTAGGAAATCAAACGATATACTTCTACCCATATTCCAAACTTCTAATTTTCACCTTATCTCTTATCTTTTTTCTTTTTCGCCAACAACTTAATAATTTAAAAACACCTTCTCTCTTATCAAACAGGGGATTGAGTTTGGTTATATGGAGGGGCAAACAACAGATTTCTATGACATAGCATAATCTGAAAGAGGGAAAGGGAAACAGTCATGGTTACCCCGCAGCCATATCAGCAGCTTTACTGACACTCGAGTTATGCAGATTCTTCATGTCATCATCAGTGCCTTCAGTTTTGATATCTATTTTCTTCCCTTTGTCAGACTCTGCTTTACTTCCGCTCCTCTCATCAGCGAAGCTGAACAGTTGCTGGATCTGTTTGAGCTTCCCGTCATAATCCAGTTTCTCTTCTGCTGACAATTTCCCCTTTCTCCTGTTGAACAACAGAGTATAGTGGCTTGACAATGCTTCCAATTCCTGAAATCACCATGCATCCAGATATTGAAGGAAAGCAGCATCCATTATCCAGAAAAAAAAATTGATATGCAATTTGAGAAAAGTATCTCACCTCAAGCTGCTCAGGACCACCATAAATGTAAAAGCATCTATCAAATGTCACTTCCTCAGGTACTTGATCCTTAAAATCGACACTGTTCTTTTCCATTCCAAGACCAGTCTCTGTAATCAATAAATCCATAGTCTCCTTGCCCACAAATTCAAGAACTTGCATTCCTTTGGCAGTTAATGCTTTTCCCGTCTGCAGATCAGAAGCATGGGCTAAAATAAATGTTCAAGATAAAGAAATACAGAAGAAGGCATAAACAGCACAAACCTCCAATAGAGATGGTGCACCAGATCCAGCTGCCCTAGGTGAAGAAACTTGCTGGACACTGTTTTCAAGCCTACAGGAGAAACAATGGATCATCAATAACTTGACCTTCCTCCTAGGAAAACTGATCCTACTGGAGAAACAGGGACCTCCGGGTGCGTTAAACTATAGTCTCATCAGTTGCCAGCAAACAACATACTCTTTTATTCAGAAAATGCCACATATAGCCAGCCCAACATCTTATTGGTAATTTACCTGAAGAAGAATCTACTAAATTATACAAACTGAGCATTTTGATATGTTGCTTTGTCAACCACCAATTAAATGGTCAAAGCCTCTGACAAGTAAAGTAGTTAATTTCCAGTACAGATTTTCCTTCAGAAAATAGAGAAGCAGTGATAATCATTTCCACTACAACACCCCCACTGAAGGCTTACTTCCTTTTTTGGCAGGGTATAGATTTAGTGGCCTATACCATTTCTAGTTATAAAGTTTGTACAAAGTCAAGATTAAGGCTTTCAGTAAAACTAAATGAAAAGTAACTTACTTTTGCACTAAGTTTGTGCCCCCTTTTAACGCATTTCCTAGTGCCATCCAAGCTCCAGAAGTGAAACTCTCAACTGAATCATCGAAAACCTTCAAACCCTGGAAAATGGTAAGAAACAAGAAAGTAAGAAAATTCTAGTGTATTAAGAAAATGACTTGAGCCAATCGATGGTAAACCAACATACACACTTATGGCAGAAAGAAGCTAGACGTAGTAAATAGCATTATTAGATATACAATACTATCACCGCAGACAGGGATATGGCTTCCATATAAGAAGCAAGAAATACGTGCCTGGCTAAGAAGTGACTCTTCACTTGCATCCTCCAATTTACCAAGAGCTAACTTCCTTAACTTGTCATTCTCATCATCACTATCCTGCTCTATACCAGGTTCTTCAGTTTTCTCATCTTCCTTGGCAGAAGATTCCGAGTCTTCATCAGCTTCTTGCAAATCTGCAATGCTTTTGGCGGCTTTCTCTGCTACTACCGCAGCCTACAGGGGAAAATCAGGGATCATCATTTGCAAAAGACAACGAAGCCTGGGTCGTACAATATGGAACCATAAACACTTTTGTGGTAACTCTTATAAGATAAATCCTCATAGCATACAATTATCCAATGAACATAATGATTTTTGCGTAAACCATCATCCCAACACGTTAGTTCATACACACTTGGTTGGCGAATTACACCAATGCAGGCTTCATGTATACTAAAGCGCTATCATTTGGGACCATAATCTCAGATCCGATATCAGGAAAACAGTAATTAATAAAATCAAATTGGAGTTGAAAACATTACATTACGAGATATATCTTCCGCAGCTTTTTGAAGATCGGAGAGCACAGAGAAGCCAGAAAACCCCCAGCCCCATCCACCGGAACTCTTTGGCGACGCCTCCGCAAGTTCCGCTTTCGATTTTCCAGTCTCGGGATCCTCTTTCCGATCCGGGATTGATTTCCCCTCCTCCATTTGTTTGTCGTCCTCCATCTTCCTTGGCGATTTTCGAGAGTGAATTAGGGTTTCCCGAAGGAATGAGATAACATCAAGGTTCTAATCAAAAACTGTATTCTTTTCAGTTGATTGAACACGGACTTGACCGGAGGAGGAAGATCGTGTTTACGGTTTCATCATACGTTGTCGTTTTACCTTTTTTCTTTCACCTACTTGTTCATAAATTTATTTTGTAAATGGATCTTCTTCGGCCCAATTGCTTCTGCTGAACTAAATTAGCTATTTTCCAACTTGTCTTAAGGGGTTAGTTCGTTTGTTAACTCCGGATATTGTATTCTTGATGGAAACTACTACTCGGTGTATCATTATGATTCAATAATGTTTTGTGCGTCTCTCCGGTGGAGGATTAGCTTTGCTATGGAAGGATGGTGTGTTGAAATCGTATTTGTGAAGATGTAAAATCGTTGATGTGTTTGTGTAATATAATGGTATCAATTTCTATTTGTCTTTTGCAATGGAAAAAGATTCTATGTCTACTTCGTAAATTTTAAATTCGAATAATTTTAAAAAATGTTATTCGAATGTTTTTGACTTCTTATCCTATGTATCTCCACTAGATTTACACCTTTTGACACCTTCAAAATCTCTCAGGCCGCACTGAGCTTACTCATCAGAACCATCTTTGTTAAGATATCAATCGTGTTCCTACTAGTGTGTATCTTCAAGACCTCGACCAATCCATCTGCAATCTTCTCTTTTATGGAGTGAAGCTTCACATCAAAATACTTAGTCTGATCATGATGTACATTGTTCTTTGACAAACTGATGGGACTTTGCGAATCACACCACATACCAACGCAGTCTTGTTTAAAGTCGAAATCCTCAAGCAGACCCTTGAGCTACATAGCTTCTTTCACAACTTTGGTAAAAGCAATATACTCCGGTTTTGTGGTCGAAAGAGACACTATACCTTGGAGACAAGATCTCCAGCTTATAACATTTCCGCCAACTGTAAAGATGTATCCAGATATCAACTTTCTATTGTTTGGATCTGATGCGAAATCAACATCACAAAAACCTTGTATCTTCATCTCCTTGTCTCTCGTGAACAACAAAAAACTGATAAGTTCCTCCTATATACATGAGTAACCACTTCACAGCCTCGCAATGCACATGTCCTGGTCGACTCTTGTACCTGCTAACCAAACCGACACCATAAGTCAAGACGGATCTTGTTCCCACTACTGCATATATTACATTGCCCACAACTTAAGCATAAGGAGTCAACTATGTGTTAACCTCCTCATCACTATTATGGACTGATGCAATATGGATTAGCAGCCAAATCAAAGGACAAAAGCTAAGTCATGAACCAATGAAGCCAAGG
>OVAN01009446.1:0-16919 GCA_900406275.1 Anastatica hierochuntica | reverse complement strand
TCAAGGTGGTATGGTAGCATGATCGAGCGTTTTCTTGCTCACCCTTAATCTATTTAATTCCCCATGGGGTTGGAAACTTGAGTACTTGGTGTAAGGTTGATAGCACTGCTCTCATCTCGTGTATCCAGGGTCTCCCCATGATCATGTTGTAGGCAGAGGGACAGTCTATGACAGAAAACTTAGTGGATAAGTTGATTCCCCCAGCGCACACCGGAAGTGCTATTTCTTCAATGGTCTGCTTGACTTCCCCACTGAAGCCCACTAGCGGCATGGTCCTCTTGATCAAGGCATCATGGGTCAGACCCAGGTCTGTGTATGCTCCCAGGAAAAGTACGTTTGTAGAGCTTCCATTGTCGATGAGTACTCTCTTCACCAAACAATTCGTCACCGACAAGGAGACAACTAATGCGTCATGATGTGGTGTCAGGATTCCGTCATATCCTCAAGCCGTGAAACTTATGACTTCCTGGCTGAGGTTCTGGCGCTCGACTTCTGGGGTGTTATAATTTTTTTTAGTAAGCCTTGTGCTTTTCATGGCAGCGGCGTGTGTGATGCCACTTATGTCTGAACCCCCAGATATGACATTGATCACCCTATCGTGCCTCGGGGAATCAGGTGCTTGATGGACGGCTGGGACTCCTTCTTCCTGGTTACCCATCATCTCCTTAGCCTTGTTGAAAAGGAATTCTCGTAGGTATCCCTTCTTAAGCAGCTCGTTGACTTCTATTCTTAAGGATATACAATCCTCTGTTTTGTGACTGTGGTCATTTTGGAAGTCGCACCAATTGTTTGGATTCTGGCGGTTGTCAGGTGATCTCATTTTCTGGGGTCATTTGATTTTGCCTCCCATCTCTTTCAAGACTCCTACCAGCTTTGCGCTCGATATTGACAGGTTGGATACGTCCGGCCAGGTATGGACCGGTGAGAATCTGTTGACGTCTGGCTTTCCCAGAGGTTTGTTCCCTTTGACTCCCTTCTGTCACTCATCTCTGGTAGGTCTTTGGTAGGGCTTGTCATCCCTGGTGGTCTACTCGGTCCTCATGACCCGAGATTCTTGCCTAGCAAGCAGATCTTCTTCCCACTTGATATGCGCCTGGGCCCTGGAGAGCACATCCTCCATCGTTTTGAATTGATACTTGGTGAGCTCCTTGTATAGGTCACCATCAGGCAGGTGTCCCCTCTTGAAGGCAAAAATCGCGGTAGCGACACTGTAGTTCGGGATGGTAACTTTCTGATTGTTGAAGCGGAGAAGGTAGCTCCTGAGCGGCTCTGCCTTACGCTGTCTGATCTCATAAAGGTCATCAGAGAACTTGGGAGTTACTCTACTCCTGGCAAATTGCTCCACAAACAGATCAGTCAGATGAGCAAAGGACCTTATAGTTCCGGTTGGAATAGATATTAACCACTACAAGGCGGCTCCTGTTAGGCTAGATCCGAACCCCTTGCACAAGGCGGCATCTTTATGCTCATTTTGGATTGCCACAGAAAGCATCTTCTGCTTGTACTGCGCAATGTGATTGTCCAGGCCAGAAGTCTCGTCGTACGGCCTGGCGAATGGGAAGGTAAACTTCTTGGGCATATCGGTGAGGGCGATCTCCTTTGAGAAGGGGGTGTCGGCATAGGAGCTCAGGGCACTTTTCCTCAAGGGAGGTGAGAAACCCGGAAGTCGCTCGATCACCGACTGCAACACCTCAAATTTGCTGGAGAACATCTGCTCCAATCGTCTGGCTTCATCAGAGAGTGGGGCGAGGCCTGCGGCTTGTGGCTCTTCTGTATCCATCAGGTCTTCTTGCTCTTGAGCAAGGTTTCGGTCATCTTGGGTCCCCGCTACTGCTGGGTTTTCTTCCTCTCCCAGGTTATTGGTATGAGGAGTTTCCAGAGATGGCATCCGGGGTACCTGGACCCTGAACCTGTGATTTGTGGCTTGATTCGTCGTCAGAGCCGAGTTTGCCTCTCTGAGGGTCTCGTTCCCCAGCTCTAGCTGATGCAGGCGCTGCTTGTTCTCTTGGAGCATTTTTGCATGAGCCTCCATCTGTTGCCTTAAGGTCTGAAGCTCTACAGCTGCTGCGTCAGATCCAGTTGGAGTCTGATCTCTTCGAAGTTGCTCCATCTCTCCTAGTCTCTTTTGCAAAGTCTCTAGTTGAGATCGCATCTCATCGTAGGTGAGCTCTGCTCGTGCTGGTGTGATGTTTGCTGATTCATGATTGTCTCCAACCATCGTCACGTAGTTGTTCTTTGAAAGTTCCCCTCCTTCTAGCGCCAACTGTTATGGGTGATTTGGGTCGTTCTTTGTAGCACTATGGAAGTTGGAGGTCAATGAATGTTTTGCAAAGAATTTTGAATGTTTGAGCTGAGCTTTAGGATCGAGAGATGGCAAAGAATTGCTTGTGTATTGATTTGTGGCTTAGGGTTTTCGTGTGTGCACGTTTTCCCTTTAAGCTTGGTATTTATACATGAGTTTCATGATTATCCCTCCAAGAATTGGATATATCATGATTATCTGTAGAATATATGCATATTTATCTAAAATACATGTCATCATCTACTAGTTGGAATAGCGAAAATAAAGGAGAGGCGGTAGTCGGCTGGCTTCCAGCTTCAAATTATGCTTGGTCGTCTGACTTCCGGCTTCCGGCTATAGGACGTCGTCTGGCTTCCTGCTTTTGGGCATTCCCCTGCTTTGAGGTCTTACTACTAAACTCCATCTAAGTTTGGGGAATTCCCATGACCTAAATTACTCCCAACAGATCCTATGGTTCCAGTTGGAATCGATATGAACCATTGCAAGGCGGCCCCTATTAGACTGGAAGCAAATCCCTAAAACATGGCAACTTCTCTGTGCTCCTTCTAGATCGCTACAGTGAGCATCTTCTACTTGTATTGTGCGATGTGGTTATCTGGGTCAGAAGTCACGTCGTACACCTTGATGAATGGGAAGGTGAACTTCTTTGGAATGTCGATGATTGCAATCTCATCTGAGAAAGAAGTGTCCGCGTAAGAGCTTAGGGCACTTTTCCTCAGAGGAGGTGCAAAGCCTGGAAGTCGTTCGATTACCGATTGCAGCGCCTCGAACTTGTTGGAAAACATCTGTTCCATTCGTCTGGCCTCATCAGAGAGTGGGACGAGATTTGCGGCATGCGGCTCTTCTACACCCATAGGGTCTTCTTGCTCTTGAACAATATTTTGGTTCTCCTGGGCTCCCATTGTTGTTGGATTTCCTCTTTCTCCAGAATTATTGGTAGGAGGAGTCTCCAGAGTTGGCATTCGGGGCACGTGGACCCTGAACCTCTGGTTCGTGGCTTGATTAGTCGTCAAGGTCGAGTTTGCTTCTCTGAGGGTCTCGTTCTCCAGCTCTAGTTGTTGCAGGCATTGTGCGTTCTCCTGGAGTGTCTTGGTATGAGTTTCCATCTGCTGTCTCAAAGTCTGCAGCTCTGCAGTTGTGGCATCAAATCCAGTTGGAGTTTGATCCCTTCAGAGTTGCTCCATCTCACCTAGTCTTTTTTGCAGAGTTTCCAGTTGAGATCACATCTCTTCATGGGTAAGCTTTGTTCGTCCAGGTGTGATGTTTGTTGATTCATGATTGTCTCCAGCTATCGTCACTTAGTAGTTTCAGAAAGCTTCCCCTCTTTCTAGCGCCAACTGCTATGGGTGATTTTGGTCGTTCTTTGTAAGCACTAGGGAAGCTGGAAGTCAATGAATATCGTGTGTGTGTGTGTGTGTGTAAATGAAGAAAGTGTTCTAAGCTTCGGAAATCAACAATGGTGAAAAGATGTATGTGTATTGATCTCTTTAGCCTAGGGTTTTCCGTGAATCATCACACTTAACCCCTAAGCTTTATATTCATACAAGGAGTTCATGATTACCCCTTCAATAATCGGGTATCTCATGATTATCTACAGAATATCTATCATTATCTATAGAATATACATCATTATCTACTAAGTTAAATAATAAAGTAAATACAAAGCGGTGGTCGGCTGACTTCCCGCTTCCGGCTATGCAATGTCGTCTGGCTTCCTGCTTCTGTACATTCCCCTGCCTTGAGGTCTTACTGTTGTACTCCATCTAAGCCAGGGGGAATTCCCATGGCCTAAATTACTCCCAACAATTGCAATGACTCATCTTAGAATGACGGAGACGACATAATATCACAACCTTCTTCTTGGAAAGCACCAGCTCTATTAGTGTTATTTGAAAACTTCTCAATACCTTTAAGAATAGTCCAGACATGATCAAATTTGAATTCTTTCTTGTATTTGACATCGTCTCTTTGTGTTAACAACATTTTCGCTTGGTTTAACTGATTTAATATTAAAAAGAAACAAAATGTTAATAAGTTGGAAAATTAATAAAGATACATAAAGTACAAATAGTCGAAATTTATATATTTATATACTTACAATGTTTTGCTCGGAAATACCGCTAGGATTCATTTTTTAAATTTGGTTAACGCATCCCCTCAGCTTGGAGACTGCATCAAGAATTGTAGTCATTCGAGTTTGTAAAGATCTTCTTGGTCTTGGCTGAGTATGAGAAATCTCAGATTTTTCATATTCAATTTGAACTCTTGTCCAAAACTGATCTCTTGATTGGTTTATCCCTATTATTGGATTTTGGGAAACATCAAGATACACATGACATAATTGTATATCTTCTTCAATAGAATATGATACAGAGCGACTTGTTGTAATTTTAGAAGACATAATAGTGGTAAGAAGATGAATTGAAGATGTGTGATCATTCAAAGAGAAGAATACATTTTATAGAGAAGTGAAGGCTCCAGCAACAGTTAGATATTGATCAAAGAGATCCAACGGCTCATGTAAATTTGTATTTTTTTAAGAGAGTGATAAGTATATCAGACATGAAGTGACTATTCAAGCAACAGTTAGATCTTAGTCAAAGAGATCTAAAGGCTCATATCAATTTGTATTTTCTGAGAGAGTGATAATTGATATCAGACATAAAGTGACTACTGAAGCAATGGTTAGATCTTAGTCAAAGAGACCCAATGGCTCATATCAATTTGTATTTTTCTGAGAGAGTGATAATTGATATCATACATGAAGTGACTACTCAAGCAATGGTTAGATCTTGATCAAAGAGATCCAATGACTCATATCAATTTGTATTTTATTTGAGAGAGTGATAATTTGATATCATACATGAAGTGACTACTCAAGCAACGGTTAGATCTTGATTAGAAAGATTCAACAACTCATGTCGATTTGTATTATTCTGAGAGAGTGATAATTGATATCAAACATGAAGTGACTACTCAAGCAACGATTAGATCTTGATCAAAGAAATCCAATGGCTCATATCAATTTGTATTTTTCTGAGAGAGTGATAATTGATAACAGACATGAAGTGACTACTCAAGAAACGGTTAGATCTTGAACAAAACGATCCAACGGCTCCTGGCGATTTGTATTGTTCTGAGAGAGTGGTAATTGATATCAGACATGAAGGGACTACTCAAGCAGTGGTAAGATCTTAGTCAAAGAGATCCAATGACTCATATCGATTTGCTTACAATATAAAATGGGAACCATGTTTGGGAAATAAAATGAATATCACCATCATCTTCTATTTCTTCTTATAAAAATGAATTTCAACTATAGTAGTTCATCTCATACATCATATTCTTCTTCTTCTGCTTCTTCTTCTTCATCTTCAGATAATAACTTTTTAGGATGATATAGAAAAGCAGGTAGTAGCTCAAATTACTGCAAACAATAATTTTCTCTTCACTAATAACCTATGTAACTCACACTAGTAAAAAAACTATTATAGTCACGACAGATTTCGTGACTAAATCGTGACTATAGGATCGTGACTTTTTTTTCGTGGCTATATGAATGATTTTGCCACGATTTTAGCCACGAAAAAAAGGTAACAATCATATAGCCACGTTTTTTTCGTGACAAAAACGTGGCTATACCACTTATTTCTACTAGTGTCAGAAGGTTCCCATGGTGGATCTGTTCCGGGTTATATAGTTATTAACCGTGACCGAGAAAATGCTTCTTGATATCTCTTTAACGATTAATTTGCAGATAATTTAGTGTTTCCTGATGTGATGTTCCGACGAAGATTCCGTATGAGTCGTCCATTGTTTATACGTATTTATGATGCCACACAAAGATGTGACAATTACTTTGTCTAACGAAGAGATGGTATCGAAAAATTTGGGTTGTCTGGTTTGCAAAAAATAACTGATGTATTTCGAATGTTGGCATACAGTGTACCGACGGATTCCACTGATGAGTATATCAAAATAGGAGAGTCCACAACTATACACAGTATGAAGCGATTTTGTCGTGTTGTAGTCGAGGTGTTTGGTAGTCGTTATCTTCGACCACCTAACGCCAACGATGTTGCACGACTACTCCACATTGGTGAACGTCGAGGATTTTTAGGTATGTTGGGTAGGTTAGATTGAATGCATTGAAAATGGAAAAATTTCCCAACTGCTTGGGGAGGACAATATGTCGGTCGTAGTGGATCTCCTACTATTATTCTAAAAGCTGTAGCCGATTATGATCTTTGGATTTTGCATGCATATTTTGGTCTACCAGGATCTAACAATGATATTAATGTGCTAGAGACATCTCATCTTTTTTCTAATCTAGCTGAAGGAACTGCTCCACCCGCTAATTATGTTATTAACGGGAAAAGTTATGATATGGGTTATTATCTAGCTGATGGTATATATCCAAAATGGTCCACTCTTGTTCAAACAATTCACGATCTAATTGGTCTCAAGAAGCAATACTTTGCGAAGAGGCAAGAAGCTTGTAGAAAAGACGTGGAACGTGCATTTAGCGTATTGCAGTCGAGATTTGCAATTTTAGCCGGACTAGTTTGGAGTAAGAAAGTGTTACATGATATAATGACAACTTGTATCATAATGCATAATATGATCATAAAGGATGAATGTGATGTTGATGCAACAATTGAAGAACAAACAGAAGTCCTAGCTGCAGAAGTTGATATGACGGGTGATGATGATGCTCGGTTTCAAGAATTCTTAGCCCGACACCCAAAAATCAATGATCAAAGAGCTCATATTGAACTTCGTAATGCATTAATCGAACAAATGTGGTCTGAATATAGTAATACAGGAAATTAGTATGGTCTAATTTATCTTTTATAATTTTTTATCTTATTTTAATTTATGCACTGTAATTTTCTTTGGATCATAACCGATGTTAAATCTTGTATTTCATTTATAGTTAACCAATTATAAAAATAATTAGTATTTATCAAAACTATTTAAAAATAAACAGAATCTTAAATTTAATAATATAATAATAATAAAAAAATTTTAGTTTGGTGTTGTGGTTAGTGATGTAAAAAAAGTAAGACATCAAAATACCAAATTTGATATTATGATTGGAGTTGCTCTTAGTACATAAGTGCAAAAGTAAGGAAGTAGTGAACTTATCATTTTAATGAGAAAGAAATGATTTTTTTTTTAAATCGTCTAAAATTAAATAACGATATTTTGGATATATTTAATATAGTTTTTTTTGATAATTTTGATTTTCACAAAAAATTATAAATAATTTATTATTGGTAAATTTGTAATCAAACATCACAATTTTTAATTTAAACTCTTCATTTTGCAACTAGTTGAGAAGATTTTTTAAATTTAATATTATGTTAAATACTAAGGGAAACTAATCATCGTGACACTAATTATTTTCTTAATTTTATTGTCTTTTCTAGTTTTGTTATTGCATATCTCAAAATTATTTGTAATCACGATTTGTTTCATTATCTAATGCATTTTGGTCGGGGGAAAAATCTCAGAATTATTTGTCTTTTTCTTTTTCCTTTGTCACGTTTTGTTTTCTACAATTACTCAATTTTGTGCTTTATTCGAAATTCGACTATTATAAACTTAATAGCGATTTCGATTCATCATCTTCTCCTTCGTCATTTCAATCGTTCCTTCACCGGAGATTTTTCTCAGCCGGTAAGTGTCTCTCTCTCTTTACCCGTAATCCGATCATCGTAATCGCGTTTTTGTTGAATAGATTCGATATAGATACTCACGCATTGATTCATGATCTGCGTTTCGTTTTTGCGAAATCTATACTTAGAATGACTGGAAAATAAAGGAAAGTAGATTTCTGAGAACCCGATGAGCAGATTCTTATGATTAATGAAGTCATATTGAGATTTCGAAACGTTTTTTTTTTAATGTACTATAACTTAATAAGAGTTTTCGCTTCTAGATCTTGAACATTCGTTTTTGAGAAAATCTGATGTAACGATTTTGCCATTGTTGCAGTACGAAATAGATCTTCTTCTATGTCTCTTGTATGATTTTGGAATGGGGATGATGGACAATATGGTAAATACAGAATCATCCAAACTTAGCTATGGTAATGGTTCTGAGGAGAAGTTAGGCGTAACAGTTTTGCGGAATGGTAACCCTATGGCACGGTTGAAGTTCAAGCGTCGGAAGGTTTTCGCGGTTAGACATTGGCCGCCTGGTTGTGGTCCCAATGCCATGAGCCTGAGGCCGAGAACTGAAGTAAAGACTAGCCAGGATGGGGATGTTGCTGAAGCCAAGGTTGAGTCTTCAGTTAAAAAGGAAGAAAACTTCGGACAGCAGCAAGATGAACAGCCTTGTAACGACATTGATGTTCAGGTAACCGTTGGAGTTAAACCAGAACCAGAACCAAAGAAAGAGGAATCTGATGAATCCGTGATGGTTGCGCCAGAAGTGAGGAACTTTCCGGAGAACACAAGTGATGAAAATATGGTTGAGGCGATGGACATTCAGCCTCTGAGCATTTGCTTGCCAGAAGATGGGGAGAATATTATTTGTGCATCAAATCCTTCAGATGATGTGGTGGTGGGTTCTGTTGGTGGTCAAAGCTTTGTAAGGGCCAAACAGCTTCATGGAAGAAAGGTTTCTGTTGTAAGAGACTTTCCTCCAAAGACAGGGATCGAGTGCTCAAACAGTCAAAAGGTTGCTGTGTCGATGGGAAAGAATTTGGTTTTTGAGAAATCGGGTTCCGGTGTTAGCAATAGCAGAACCCAAAATATCGTTAAAGATGTTGTTGTTAACTCAGATGAACAAAGTCTTGGAAGAGATTATTTGAACCAATCTCTTGCTATGACAACAGAGGTTTCTGAGCAAATGGAACTTGATGAGCCAAATTATATGGTTCCAAAACCGATTCATGGCACGGGTAGTAAAAAGGCAAAGAAAGGGGTTGCATTTCATACACCCTTAAAACTTAAGAAAAAGATCAGTCGAGAGTACGGTGAAGGATCTAGGATGACGAACAGTGAGAGGAATTTATACCTGCGTGAGAGGGTAAGTACAGAATTAGAGGATTTTAAAAAATTTCAGGTTGGGATTCCTCCTTCACGTCCTAGTGGTTCAAGCAGCGGTGACAGTATCCGTAGCAAAGTTAAGGAAACTCTACGACTTTTCCATGGAGCATGTAGAAAACTTTTGCAGGAGATAGAAGCAATGCCTCAGAAAAAAGGAACTCGAAAGCCCAGAGTAGATTTCGAGGCTTCAAAGATTCTCAAAGCCAAAGGAAAATATCTCAACACTTATAATCAGATTATGGGATCTGTTCCTGGGATTGAGGTTGGTGATGAGTTTCAATACCGGATGGAGCTGAACATTCTTGGTATTCATAGACCGAGTCAAGGTGGTATCGATTATATGAAAATTGGTGAGGATATATTTGCGACGAGTATTGTAGCCTCTGGAGGGTACGATGACGAGCTGGATAACTCGGATGTATTGACCTACACAGGTCAAGGGGGAAATGTAATTAAAGTGAATAAAAGAGGACAGGAAGAGAAAGAGCCTGAAGACCAACAGCTTGTGAAAGGAAACCTCGCGTTAGCAAACAGCATAAACAAGAAGAACCCTGTGCGTGTCATTAGAGGCAACAAAAAAGCAGCTTTACTTGGTGATGCAAAAGGTGGAAATTATGTTTATGACGGGCTATATGTCGTTGAAGAGTTTTGGCAAGAAACCGGATCACATGGGAAACTCGTCTTCAAGTTTAAACTTAGGCGCATGCCTGGACAGCCCGAGCTCTCATGGAAAGTGGTGAAGAAATCAACCAAGTCGAATTACCGAGAAGGTCTGTGCAAACTTGACATCTCCGAAGGGAAAGAGAGATTACCTATTTCTGCTGTGAACGAAGTAGATGATGAGAAACCGCCTATGTTCACCTATACGGTTAAAATGATATACCCGGATTGGTGCAGACCCATGCCTCCGAAGGCATGCGGTTGCACCTCACGGTGCACTGAAACGAGGAAATGTGCCTGTGTGGCTAAAAACGGCGGAGAGATACCGTACAACTATGATGGAGCCGTTGTTGGTGTAAAGAATTTAATCTACGAGTGTGGTCCGCTCTGCAAATGCCCTCCTTCTTGCTACCTAAGAGTCGCACAGCGTGGGATCAAGTTTCAGCTCGAGATCTTCAAAACAAAGTCGAGAGGTTGGGGAGTGAGATCACTTAACTCGATTCCTTCAGGTAGCTTCATATGTGAATATGCTGGTGAGCTTTTAGAAGACAAAGAGGCAGAAAGAAGAATCGGGAACGACGAGTATCTCTTTGATATTGGTAACAAATACGATAATTCTTTAGCTGAAGGGATGTCAGAGCTAATGCCAGGGACACGCACAGAGGAGGAGGAAGACGATGAGACGTCAAGTGGATTTACCATTGACGCCGCAAAGAAAGGAAATATTGGGAGGTTTATAAACCATAGCTGCTCCCCAAATCTGTATGCGCAAAACGTGTTGTATGATCACGAAGATACAAGAATACCGCACGTGATGTTCTTTGCGATGGACAATATTCCTCCACTTCAAGAACTCTGCTACCATTACAACTACATGATTGATCAGGTACGCGACTCAAAAGGTAATATCAAGAAGAAAAATTGCTACTGTGGTTCTTCTGAATGTACCGGTAGGCTCTATTGATCGATTTTGCCTCAATCTCTTTCCCTTTTTGTTATTCGGATACTTCTGTTTTATGTTATCAGTGAAACCACAGTTTTATTGTATTATTTAGTCTTCAGTTCTTGATAAAAAGGTTGACTTCAGTACAAAACCAAGACTTGAATTGTGGTTTAGAACTGTGGAAGACTCGGTTCAAATATTTAGTACATACACATTCCTAATCAGCTC
The DNA here is from genome assembly GCA_900406275.1 of Anastatica hierochuntica. Classification (NCBI taxonomy): domain Eukaryota; kingdom Viridiplantae; phylum Streptophyta; class Magnoliopsida; order Brassicales; family Brassicaceae; genus Anastatica; species Anastatica hierochuntica. The sequence continues at coordinate 5,728 of OVAN01009446.1, read as the reverse complement.
AAGTATTTATGTAGTTCAAGTTGGTTGTTTGGATTCTCACCTTCTGATTATTCTTCGTTAAACAAATAGACTGTTTATAAATATCCCTAGCAATCTGAAAATCGGTTCTCAATTTCGATTTGAAACCGCTTCTCCTCCGATTATCTTGTAAAGAATCGTGATTTGTTCTCCTTCTACCTGTATCAAATTGGTTTATTCTTTCAAACTGTCAGTATAATCTTAAATTTGGTGTTAACCAATGCAAACACATAATTTACACAAGTCTAAAGAAAACGAACGAATCTTGACGAATAGGGATTTTAATACGGGGTAAACTATCCAGACCAGGTCGCCCAAAAAAATCCTTTGTCCATTTTGAGCTTTGCCCATAAAAAATCCGAAAATATTGTTTCTAAGGTTTTTTTTTTGATAAAGGGTTTTTATTTATCATTTTTTGATTTTTGACAGAATTACAAAGAAAACTAGTAGCGGAGGAAATTTAAAAGCCAAACAACACCGACAATAAGCAAAAGAGAGAGAACGAAGAAGAAGCTCAAAGCCCGAAGAGACTCGAGCCCCACCGAAGAGTGAAACACAACCGTTGATCTTCCGCCAAGCGCCATATGCGTCACGTGAGGAAAACCCCACCAACGCCACCGTGGAAACAGTGAAACGAGAAAACAAAGAGGTCTCACTTCCCGGGGCACAACACCAGAATGGTGATGTGAAGCGCCTCTTTGCGAAACTCAAACTATAAAAATAACTAAAGGACGGGCTGAGAAAGACCACCGCAAAACGATTTCGAAACACGAACAACCTGCAAGAACAAGAAAGAAGTAAACCTACAGGAGATAACCGAACTCGATTATCTCCGGCACAGGGATGGATAGCTTCTACCAGAGGATCCGCCGGATAAGCTCCAACCCATTGACCACCACAAGCTGGAGATTAACCGCCACTGGCCTTCACCGAGAACCGGTGAGAGGTCTCAATCTTTTCCTCTGAGATCGGTTTTTATGACGGATTCATAAGCCCAACCGAGAGGACAAGGCCGCCGATATGTCGATAACCAAATTCATTCCTTTAAGCACCAAGAATCGAGAGCCATGGTAGAACAGATCTAGATAAGGCCCTCTCCAGCACCCTTGATTTTGGCCATAGACGACCAAGACTGCCAACGTGCCTTTGAGTACGCTTGACTGGAACTGTTGCTCAACAAGCAGTACGCGTCCTGCCGCATAAACCCAAACGGGAAGTCAAGCCTCCAAGAAGCCTTCTCCGGACCTCCTCGAGAGATGGTTCCAAGTCCCGACGTCGGGGCTTGTAAGAGCATCACCATGAAAGCCCCAAACGTAGACATAACTGGCCATTGCTGAACCAACCAACATCGCTGCAGCAGTCAACGGACGAGATCTGCTCCACCCACGCGCGAACTCCTCACCTGAGAAAACAAATCGGACCAAAGAGAAACAAATCTGATCTACTTCCCAAGACCCTAAAAACCGATCCTCCTCAACGCCAACATCTTCGCCTCACCACATCTCCAAGGTTCGATGACTCAACGCCACAGATCTGGCCAAAAGAGGAGCACCGAGCCGCGACTCTCACAAAGGCGAGTATATTGAAAAAGAGCGGTTGAGCGAGGAGGAGAGCAAACAAGAAAAACAGGAGAAGATAAAGAGGAGGATGTCGCCGCCGGCGGCAAACCGCCGACTACGGAAAGATGAACGGATAGCTTGGCCCCTGGAGTGGTAAAAAGCTTGACTTTCGATTGAGAGAGGGAAAACAAAGAATTTTTACCGTTTCTAAAGTTTAATCTCGGAAAAAATTCTACAGAGTATAGATTAACCTGTGGGGTATCTAAATCAATGATGAGCAAAAAAAATTACAACAAAACAAGGCTAAACACTTCGATCGAACGGGAATGAAGAACAACAAAATAATAAAATGAGGATATAAACTTTTTAAGATAAAAGCAATGAAGCATAGTACTGCCCATCCTTGTACTTTTTATTTTAAAAGGTGTGCAACACAAGAACTTTCTAGAAGGTCATCCATTTTAGTACTACTTTCGTCCAACCCTGAGTGATGTTGTTGGTAATAAGAAGTGAAGTCAAAAACAAAAGTTTGATGGAAAAAACCTGAGTAATCCGAAAAAACGAAAAAAGCTTCCCACCTTTAAAGCATTTGGAATTGCAGTATTAGGTTCTGAATGGTGACAACTTGTTGGGCGGTGCGGGACAAGCGGATTGGATGGTGCAGTGCGGTTTGAACAAGAGAAACGCATACTGCAGGACAATAACATTTCATGTAAAATAAGCGGTTTACAACAATATGTGGATAGTAACAAAAGTAACATGCAGTGCGGGATAACAATTTGAATAGTGAATATTAAACAGTGCGGGCTACATAAAATGCATGTATATCTTATAAACTAAAATAAAAATGATAATAATATAATTAAAAATATTATTCTATTTAAGTTATAAAAATTATTTTACATATTATTTCGTGACTAAAACAATAATACAACCGGAAAAATATTATTGGCTTATTGATTTTCCCATAGCATATTTGCAATATTATCTCTTATTTGCGATATATGTCCTCCATCTACCACCTCTACTGTATCCATATATCTAAATCATTCTGAAAGTCAGTCTCACAATATGTGTTGTTTCGTCCCGTCTCAGTCATTACTTCTGCAAAGTCTGCATCCGAAAAGTTCGAAATTTTTTATAAAATTATGTAGTCCCATAGTAGCCATTATCATCCTTTTCTGTACGTTAATGCTATATCTTGAAAAATTATAAAGAATCCTCCATTTTTTCTTCCAAACCTTAAAACTCCTCTCGATAACCGAACGTAAAGACGCATGGATCGATTGAATAATTCTTGTTTACTCCGTGGAGGAGGCCTATCATTGAACTGCGACATATGATATCCACAATTTCTTTCGTGATGACTTATATGGAGTTAAAAATCCTTGCCTGTTTGGATAACCCGATTCAACGTCATAATACTTTTCCATCCGAGGCAAAGGAAAATCAAGATCGCTTTCTTGTACCATTGTGAGAACGGCGGTGTCATGGCAAGATCATGAGGCTCCATTCCATATATATGTGAATAGCATATTCAGATCACAAATTGCCATGATATTTAGTAACGTATTATCGTGTCGATTCCAATACATTCCATGTAATCCAGGTTCTACTTTAACACAAACATGAGTTCTATCCATACCTCCGATAAATCCACTAAGATATGGATAGTATTTTGGATGTACTTGAAGTCTTTCGGGAATTCGGTATAGTTCCTGTCTTGTCGGAGTTCTAATATAGTCACATGCAAGTAATTATGTTGCTTTAAGAACTTCACTAAATTTTCTCTTCACGGTCTCTTGGTTTCGTCCAAATCTCAATCCGACATCTCTTTCACTTCACTGTGTCCGCATATCCGCAAAAACATAGCCACACTTTTTTCAATGCTTACATTTGATGTTGGTTGCAGGCCATAATTTTTTTGTAACATGCTACACAATGTTGTGAAACATGGAAGTGACATTCATAGTAGCTTAAGACAAGCAACATCATCTTGTTGAAGTCGACGCCAAATATTTCTCTACCCCAAACATCCATCTGTCTGAGCAGGTACTCTATGAAAGTATCGATCATAATAACTCAAAGCTGGTTGAATTATTAACTCCTCAAACTGCTCATTTTCTAAATTTCACAACTCAATTCTCTCTTCATAACTTAGCATGTGGATGTCTTGTGATCGCAATTGACATATACGAAAAGCCTGTAAATTAATCACACAAAATAGAATACATTATTAGGCATTTATAAAATTACATTACACAATAATATAAAATGCATAAACAATACGTAATAATTGTATATAAATTAAAAACATTAAAATATGTTTATCATTAGCTAATCTTCGTTTTCGGAATCTCGCTGATGACCATCTTTCAAACTTGTATTTGGTTCTTTCGATGTTCCCCAAACATTATGTGATGTGTTTCATGTTTCAAAATAATTTGTGAAATCAATTGTGGGTGATGTTCCATGTTGAACGTTTTGTGAAGTATCTATAGTTGCACCTTCTGAAACCTTTTCTCAAGTATTCTCTGGATTTTCCTTTTTACTTCCTATAGTAAAACCGAATTTAACATTTGATGGTGTTGTTTCAGAAGATCCGCCTTGCTGGAAATTTGTTGCATTTTGTCATGCATAAAAATTTTGCGGAGTGCTCTATTGTTGAGGATTTGGCGATGCACCCCATTGTTGAGAATTTGGTAGTGTGTTTCAATATAAACCATTTGGAGGTAAACCCCACTATTGAGGATTCAGTGGAGTGCCTCAATATTGAACATTTGGCAGTGTACCCCACTGTTGGGCATTTGTTGGTGCACCCCATTGTTGAGCATTTGGAGGTGTACCCCAATGTTGAGGATTTTTTGGTGTGTCCCACTGTTGAGGATTTGGTGATGTACCCCAATGTTGAGGATTTGGTGGTGTGCCTCAATGTTGAGCATTTGGTGGTGTACCCCTAATGTTGAAAACTATTTCCCCTTGAATTATTACCAACTGAAGATGGACTGCCAGATAATAGACCTCCGGAATGTTGACTTCCAAATAATTGGCTTGAGTCCAATTGCCTTGGAAAATCCTCATTATTCCGTGATACTCCACTCATAGCTTCAAGTATTTGTAATTTCTCCTTTCTAATGTCTGTAGATATATCAATGAAATACCTCTTCCAAAAACGTTACCCTTTAAGTGCATTAATGCATGCCCAATAAAATTTAGTGAATTTCAGAAGCTCTAAAGCAAGAAAAATTTCTTCTACTTTTTAAAATTCATCATAATCATTTTGATCTAAAGCACCAGGGCAAAGTGGATGTAAACTTTTCCGCTGAAATTCTCTATAGCCGGTAATTGTGTCTTGTATTGTAGTTTCAAACGATTTTCTTCTCCAACTACCTCTTGAACCACTACCAACAATAGTTTCTGAGCCTAGGCCAGACTTCTGTGAACTACTTCCACGTCTTATAGTGTCTTGTGAACTATTTCCAGGTCTGCCACGTTGCTCACCTCTTCCTAGATGAACTTGATGTGCATAGATTTTTATGCATTTTAGAACTCCTTTCTTTTATGTTTTAGATGCATTTAGTTTGTAAATATTACATATAAGTCTTAAATTGAATTAGTTTGAATCTAGAGTCTAGTTCAGGAACATATTGCATTTGCATATAATTTTCTTTGCATTTGTAGGTGAAACTTTGGAGACCAATTTGAGAGCTTGAGATGAGGGATTCTAGAGGCTAAACGGACCAAGAATCAAAGGGAATTACAGGCTAGAAGCAATGGGAGAAGATGGGATCAAGAGAGGACATCAAATGGAGAAGAAACAATTAACAAGCTGCAAAGGGGACCAGGCATCGACCTAGAGGTCGATGCTAAGTGACCTAAGGTCGATACTGCATCACCTTTACAGACTGCTGCCGAATGCAATGCAACATCAACCTCAAAGGTCGATGGTGGGTCTCCTGAGGTCGATGCTGCGTTGCATTGACGTGAAAAANCCCCTTTAACCTAGTTTTATGCATCCAACTTTTATCCAACACTTTTATAACTTTTCTCCTTCATCAAGATTGTATTTTTGTGCTTTCTCTTTTGATCTTTAAGATCAAGAGTCTCTCTTTTAAGTTTGTATCTTGGATCAAACATCTATTTTTATCTAT
>OVAN01009445.1:0-16919 GCA_900406275.1 Anastatica hierochuntica | reverse complement strand
CTCCAAAGGTTTCCTCTACTCCTTGTTTGAAAGAGGCAATGTCATTTCTAATCTTGGTAGTTCTCTTGTGAGAGTAGAATCTTTTAAGAAACCACTTCTTGCATTCATCCCATGTGGTTATTGTTGATCTTCCAAGGAGAATGAGAAAAGAGAGAGCTTTACTAGATCCTCGGGGAATCCTTGCATCATAAACGTCTCACAAAATCTCTCAAACTTATAGAGGTACTCGATTGGATCTTCCTCATTAAGCCCAAAATATCGCCAGCTTTGTATTAATCTAATCAAACTCGGCTTGATTTCAAAGTGAGGAAGGTTGTGTTGAGGACATCTTATATCCATTCTTGTAGTATTGGTGAATGGCGTGTCAAAATCCCCGATTAGCTCTTGAAGCGCACGGTCCTCTTGAAAGTGGAACCTTTCCATGACACACCTATCATTATTTCCATTCTTCATACCCATTCTTGGTTCTTCCATGCCCAAGTTCAATCTTTGCACATTCAAACCTCTTTGATCCCTTGGATTCATTACCTCGCAAAGCAAAATAGCAAACACAAAAGCAAAGAGATTAGTTTGATACTTAAAAATAAAAGTTTAGTCTTAAAAGGAATTGAAATCTCATAGGTAAACTAGAACTAACTATATTGACTCCCCGACAATGGCGCCAAAAACTTGCCGTCAGAATGGCGTATTATTTGCATATAGTCTCTTCTCCCCTTCCCCTTGGCTCTTGATTCTCTTTGTTTCTTCACCATTTAAGCATCAAGAATCCATATTCCCAAGCTCTCAAGTTGCTCATCCAAAGGTTGCACCTACAAATGCAAAAGAATGCAATGCAAAGACGAAAATCATAAACTAGACTCAACTTAGAAACTTTATGAATTCTAACACCTAAATGCATTATATACAACCTAAATGCAACTAAAACGTATACTAAATGATGCTAAATATGTGTTTAATTATGAATAATCAACCAGCCATCCACCTCAGAGGTCGATGCTACGTTTCCTTTAGCAGCAAGATGATTGTTGTTGTAAAGGAGACCAGGCATCGACCTGGAGGTCGATGGCTGGTTCCTTTTACAGTTTCTTGTGGCTTCTTTCTCCTCTTTGACGCCTTGTTGATCCAATATTCTTCCATAGCATTTAACTCCTCTTTTCCTTGATTTCTTAGCTCCAAGTCCACCTTGAATCAATCTCTAGAGCCTCCATACATCGTCTCAAATTTGCCCCTACAAATGCAAAGAACATGTTTGCAAATGCAATATGTTTCCTAAACTAAACTCTAGACTCAAACTAGTGCATTCTAAGACTTATATGCCATATATACAACCTAAAAGTGGATAAAACTAAGCTAAAAATGCATCAAAATATGCATGAAAATATGTACACATCAGTAACCCCATCCGGATTACCACATATTTCCAAAGGAATCATTTGATATGGATATCACTGATCTTTCTCATGGATTCTAATTCCACCCAGACGGAGAAGTAGTTTATTACAGTCAGTAAGAACTCCTTCTTGCCAGGAGCCTTCGGGAATTTTCCCACTACGTCCATACCCTATTTCATGAATGGTCATGGCGAATTAATGGATTTATTGTTTTGCATTTATCACAGTGTTTTGCTATGTGGAGCGCATCATTTGCCATGGTAAGCCAATAATATCTAGCTCTTTTGGCCCTGAGCACGAGGGTCATTCCACTGGAATGGGATCCTGATTCGCCTTCATGTAGTTCCCGAAGAACCAAGTCTACATCCCTTGGAGATACGCACATGATATATGGCCCAGAGAAGGATCTTTTGTATAGTTTCCCCTAGATAAGAAAGTAGTGTGCTACTTGTCTTTTGATCTTTCTGTATTCGCTTCTTATATTTGGAAGTGTATCATCCTATAGGTAGGAGATAATAGGACTCATCCAGTTTCAGGTTTCCTCGATGTTTGCAACTCTGAGTGTTTATGCATCCTCGTATGTGGCTGGCCATTGCGTACAAGCAAAGGAATACTGATTGGATCCGTGGTTTTTAGGTCAGAGGCTAGGTTAGCCAAAGTGTCGGTGTGCGAGTTTTGCTCCCTAGGGATTTGGTTGAGTTTTTTGGCTATGGCCAGATATTTGGCCATACTTGCATCTTTTACATGGTAACCGCCTTGCGTCTGGCTTCCGATTAGTGAAGAAACACTATGAATCTTTAGGTTCTATATTCCCAGATCTTTTGACAGACTGAGCCCTGCGATTAGTCCTTCGTACTCACTTTCATTATTGGTGGCTTTGAAATTGCATATCACTGCTCTAGATGCAACTTATCCGTTTTGGAATAGCATGAGGCCTACTCCTGCTCCCCTCACGTTGCTTGACCCGTTCACGTAAAGTGTCCATTCTCCTATGCCCTTTTTCTCTTGCTGAATTATGATCTCTTTTTCTACCCCAGTTGTCATTGATGGAGGGAATTTCGGCACAAAGTCATCTAGGACTTTAGATTTTATTGTGGAGGTGGGGCGAAAGATCACATTGTACTCTCCCTGCTCTACCGCCCATTTGGCTAGCCTTCCTGATATTTTCGGTTTGTGTCGCATGGTTTTTAAGGGTAATGATATGACCACCACCACAGAGTGAGATTAGAAATATGGGCCAACTTTTTGGCTGCCATAACCAGGGTAAGGGCTAACTTCTCGAGATGGCTGTAGCGTGTTTCCACGTCGAGAAGTGACTAACTAACGTAGTAGACCGGATGCTGCCTGCTTCCCTCTTCCCTGACATGGACGACACTCATGGCATGTTCAGAGACGATCAGGTATAGGAGGAGTCGTTCTCCTTCCTGGGGTTTGGCGAGGAGAGGCGGTGTGGTGAGGTACTTCTTGAGGTTGAGCAAAGAATTTTCGCACTTTGGGTCCCATTAGAACTTCTTTGTGTTTTTGAGAGCTTCAAAGAACACATTAGACTTGTCTGAGAGTCTTGATATGAATCTACTCAAGATTGCATGTTTTTATGGGTGATTTTGGCCGTTCTTTGTAGCACTACGGAAGCTGGAGGTCGATGAATGTCTAACCAAGATAAGAAGAGGTTTATTCTAAGCTCTGAGATCAATAATGGCGAGAGAATTGTTGTTGTATTGATTTATTGGCTTAGGGTTTTGTGCGTACACGTTTTGCTCTTAAGCTTTTGTATTTATACATGTGGTTCATGATTATTCATCGATGAATTGGATATATCATGATTATCTGTAGAATATATGCATTTATATCTAGAATACACGTCATTATCTACTAATTTTAATAATAAAAATAGAGGAGAGGCGGTTGTCGGCTGGCTTCCAGCTTCCTGCTATGCAAGGTCATCTGACTTCTGACTTTCGGCTATGTGACGTCGTCTGACTTCCGGCTTTTGGACATTCCCCTGCTTTGAGGTCTTACTGCTGTACTCCATCAAAGCCTCAAGAATTCCCATGACCTCAATTACTCCCAACAGTTTGCCCCTTATTGCGCAGGTTCGATCTGAAGCTGTGGAATAACATGTCTTCCAGGTGGCTTATGTTGGAAGCCAATAGTCGCTTGGCCTTTTTGGTTGTGACTTGCGTCGCCTCTATATCCCATAAGCGTTTGCTTGCTTTTAGTTTGAGTTTTATAAGATACGAGCATCGTTGCAGCGGGAGGTTGCGTCTAGCTCTTGATGTCTAGCCTCAAGGCTTTGAATTTTGAACTTCGTGAGTCGTTAGAACTTTTCAAGTATTGGTTGATTTGTTAAAAACTCCCAGCCATTGACGTTGTGAGGAGAAGGATTCGTAGCCGTTAGCGGAGATTTGCAAAGATTTTAGAAGAAAGAAAGTAGTCGTTGCTCTCGCGAGATTCACGCTAATGATTGGACGCGTTGCCAATTTCAATTTCTCCTCTCTCCTTTTAAACCTTTTCTTTCTCTTCCTCTCGCATTTTAGTTTCGTCTTTTTCCTTTGTCTGCTAAAATTGTTTGCTCCCGGAATCATTATCAAGCTTTCCATCCGCGATTTTAAGGTCAAATCCTCTTCTTCCTTCTTCTTTCTGCTTCTTTTAGGTTATATTCCAGGGATCAACCCTTAGCATTTCAGATTACCCTTAGCCTTTAAGTCTTTCTTGCCCCAACAAATCTTTAGATCCAAGATCGAAACCTTTTTTAACCCAAAGATGACCTCCGGTGGCCTCTTCTTCCGTCGGTGCCCGTGTCCGGAAGAGACGCCTGATTAGGACTAGCTCTTCTATTATGACTGACGGATCTTCAGAGGACACAAAGATCCCTAAAGCCAACCCATTGCCCCTGCGATCCGCTGCGTGTCCAGAGCTTTTGAAGGTCGGTCTTTTCTCCAATGTAAACTCTGAGATCCTAGAGGAGTGGAGGCAACAGTATTCCACCAGAGAAGGCGTTCATTTGAGGTTGCCTGGGAAGGAAGAGAGGCTTCTAAATGCCCGGGAGACAAAATAGTCGTGTATGAAGGCTATTTTGAGGTAGGATTCAAGGGTACAATACATGCCCTATTGATGAAAGCCTCGGAGCACTTCAACATCTTCCCTTCCCACCTGAACCCTTTTCGCTTTTCATTTTTGCAGAAGCGTCTACAGGGAAATATGAGGAGGGCAAGTAGAAGGCGGAAGACTATTAGGAGATCCATGTTGAGGAAAGAAGCATCCCGTTCCAGTTGAGTGAAGAGGCGCTGATCTAGAGCAGCATAAGAGGTTTGCTCCTTATTTCTTACTTCTTTTGTTTATATGCTTCTGGGCTAGCTTTTTGACTGATCCTTTGTCGTTTTACAGGAAATATGTCAGGATTCGGGTTCATGGCGTTGGAGGACTTCAAAAGGGCCCAAGCGGCAAGAAAGGCAAAGTTGGCGTTTGGGAGCAAAGCTCCGAAGGGACCCAGAAGGCCACTTCCTCCATCAAGAAGCAGAAGGATCCTCCTGCCACGTAATTCTCCTCCTCTATACGCGATCTTGATGGCACCCTGGAGCACCTGCAGAGCTTTGTCTTCCCAGCGCTTCCTTCTGATCCTCTTAGCTCTGATAATCTAGGCATCTTCGACTAGGTCCAGAAGGGAATGATCAAGGTAATTGGCATGCCTTTTTGCTTCTGGCTGCTATTTGGTTGTCCCCTTTTCTTTTGGCTAACCTTCCTCCTCTTTGTTGTTCTGCTAGCTACTTCACTCTTCCATGCCAAGGATCAAGTCGCCACTGAGGTGATCACCGCAGGGAAGGCCCAGGTGGAGGATTGCCTCGCCAAGCTGAGGGCAGAGAAGGACAGGTCTGCTGGCTTGGAGAAAGAGCTGAGGGAGATGAGGGAATTGCTCCAGGGGCTGGAGTCAGAGAAGGAGAAGGTGGCAGAGAAGGTCCTTAGCCTGACTCAAGAGAAGGCAAAGCTGGAAGAGGAGCTTGGCAACCTGGACGCCTGGGTGACCACCATCACGGAGAAGATGTCCATGGCCGTCAACGGTGCCAAGATCACGGGGTGTTGGGAGATGGTTCAGGACTACCTCAAGGGTGAGCCAAGTCTTAGAACTTGCAGGAGGAGTTTTAGAGCTACAAGATGGTGGCGATTGCGGAGGCAGAAGAAAATGGCCTCGAAACTCCCACCTTTGAAGATGAACCGGAGATTCCTCCTACCCTGGCTTCTACGCCCACAACGGCCTCTGCGCCAAGTGTTGAGAAGTTTGCCTCTCTTGATCCTCTAGCTGCCTAGCCTCCAGACCCAGAATCAAGAAATATGTTGCTCTCCCTTTGTGGGATTTTATTTTCTTTCTTGTTGATGTCATGCCCCTGCGTGGGCCTACTCCTGCCCCTTGTGGGCTTTGTCATGACTTTTATTGCCTTAATGGCCTTAACTCTTCGGTGGCCTTCTTGGCCTTATTTTTGTTTGCCCTTCGAGGCTTAAAACTTATCTGCTGGCCCTTAGTGGCCTTCTATGAATATTTTCCTAGTTTTATGTTGTCTTCTTGCCTTAACAGGCTCTTGACTTAGATTTAGAGATGAAGTTCGTGGTTGATGCTTTGGCAAGCTTTCTATCATTAACACCCTGACCGACTAGCTTCTGGCTAGTAGCCTCTAGCCTTTCCATCTTGATCGGCTTTTTGACTTCTGGCATATGTGCCTCAAGTCTTTTATCGACATTTCGGTTGTTTGACTTCTAGCATATTGGCCTATAGTCTTTGTCGTGTCTTGCGAGAGTTCTTGAGTTCCTAGTTGGGATAATCTCAATTATCACTCTTTTCTTTTGGAGGGAGTTCTGCTTCTTGTCCTTAGACAATGCTTAGGTTCCCAAGACGCGTTTTTGGCCTCTTGATACCCAGGGGTATCTTCTGGCTTATTGGCAATCTGTTATCTGGAGGTAACCACTAGCTTGCGTCTTTGGCCTCTTGATACCCGGAGGTATCTTCTGGCTTTTTGGCATTCTGTTACCCGGAGGTAACAAATAGCTTGCATCTTTGGCCTCTTGATACCCGGGGGTATCTTCTAGCTTATTGGCATTCTGTTACCCGGAGGTAACCACTAGCTTGCGTCTTTGGCCTCTTAATACCTGGAGGTATCTTCTGGCTATTTGCATTCTGTTACCCGGAAGTAACCACTAGCTTGCGTCTTTGGCCTCTTGATACCCGAAGGTATCTTCTAGCTTTTTGGCATTCAGCTATCCGGAAATAGCTGATTTTGCTTTGCTGCACTCTACTTCCTACAATGAAGCCACTCTTAGTCTTATTGGTTTTGCTGGTATGAACCTCCCCCGCAGAGGGGTCTGTTGGTGTAAAAAACGGTCATCTCGAAATCAACGTCCAAGATTGCATCTCTAATCAAACTTACTCGGAAACACGACCAATGTGTAGACTTACCGTCGTCTAGACTTACCGTCGTCTAGACTTAATGACGTATAGACTTACCGTTGTCTAGACTCACCGTGGTCTAGACTTAACATCGTCTAGACTTATCGTCGTCTAGCCTTACCATCGTCTAGACTCACCATCGTCTAGACTCGCTGTCATCTAGACTTACAGTCGTCTAGACTTACCGTCGTCTAGACTTACCATCATCTAGACTTACTATCGTCTAGACTCATTGTTATGTAGACAAGTCTCTGAGCGACAAGAAGTCATCCAGATCGACTCTTCTCGACAAAACTACGGAACCTCGCATATAGCAAATCGTGGACAATCACTCAACAAAGTAAAGCCATCCACAAACACAACGCAATGAAACACTAAAGTTAACATCCGAGGTTTCAGAATAACTCCCGAAAGATCCCGAGATACGAGCTTCAGAACAATACGAAACCACCGTATGCAACGGATAACCGAATCGTTTCGGAGAAACATCCAGACGGAGCGTCTGTCTTGGCGCCAAGGCCAACACGGAGTGTCTGTCTTAGCGCCAAGGCCAAGACGGAGCGTCTGTCTTGGCGCCAAGGCCAAGACGGAGCGTCTGTCTTGGATCCAATTGGCGCCATGGCCAACACGGAGCGTCTATCTTAGGGCCAATTGGCGCCAAGGCCAAGACGGAGCGTCTGTCTTGGCGCCATTTGGCGCCAAGACCATGACGGCACGTCTGTCTTGGCGCCAAGGCCAAGACGGAGCGTCTGTCTTCGTGCCAATTGGCGTCAAGGCCAAGACGCTCTTGGCCGCGTCTGTCTTGGCGTCAATTGGCACCAAGGCCAAGACGGAGCGTCTGTCTTGGCGCCAATTAGCGCTAAGACACGAACACGTTCAGCCATTATCCGTTGACTGAACCACGTCCTTTCCGATCATCATCTCCTTCGAATCGTCATTTGATCTTCTCTCGTTTCGTCTCGATTGAAGTTTTGGTCAAACTGTTGCGACGATAATTGTAAGGATTCATCCTTCCCGTGGGATTCCATATCGATCGTATAAAATGATGACGGTTAACTTAAACACCGAAAGAGTCTAAACTATACGATCGGTCTCACCATTCCACTTGACTATCACCGCATGATCTTACGAGGAATGGTTTCTCCTAAAGAAATCGTAAAAGTCACTTAGCTGCGAAACGGCCCGGAAGGGCCCAAACCGCGATAACAGTCAACTTACAATTTTGGGCGAGAACCGACCCATTTACAATGATGGTTTACTAGGGTTTCGCAATTAAAGTCAAGATTCGAGATAAATATGGAAAATGGAGAAGATAAGGAATGATCTCGAAAAAGGATATACGAGAATCAAGGAAAAGGAGTATTTCCACTAAGAGATAAGCATGAATCGAGGACGAAAAAGGAAACGAGCCAACCCCACGAAGATCTATATAAAGGGTGCGAAGGATGATGAGAAAAGGGGAAAGAACTTTCAAAAGGACTTCTCGTCATTGCAAAACTATTACAACTAGGTAACAAGTCTATGTTGTTGTTCTAGGGATTCTTCACCAGCAGATCTTGAGGCCACGGCTTAAACACCGGTTGCGCATGCTCAGACCACGGATTCGAATAAGATCCCTCTTTACTTTCTTCGTTATTTGTGTTTGACGAGTTGTTCTTCGTTTACGATTCTGTTTAGATCCACGATTTACTTTCGTATTTGTATTGTTCTTCGCTTACGTTTTACTTATCCAAATCCTGTTACTTTATCGTTGTTATATGCATCTTGCTTCGCAACCTGTCTCGTATTGATTCCATCCTGTCACATCTTCGTTTTGTAGTTTGAATCTTATTTACTTCGATATCATAGTCTGTTTCTTGTATCTATTTACTCACGATTTCTATCTTATTGTGCTCATAGTTTAGTTTCATTATCTTAACCTAATTTCTCGTATTCATCGACTGATCTCATCGCTTTTTGGCCACAGAGAATCCGTGAACCACATAACATTGTCAGTGTGAATTTCGGTTCCCACAGTTTGGCGCTAGAAGGAGAGGTACAAGCGATATCTTTCACGCTAATTCACAGATTAGTCATGAACACCGACGAACAGAACAACCAACTAGCTCGCGAAGGCGACAACGCCGGCGACACCGTTGAAACCACTCCGACGACGAACATCACCGCGGTCAACGCTAATCCTAAAACCACGGCAATCAAGGAGATTAAAAACATGTTCGCGACTCTTGAAAAGAAGTCGGCAAAACGTTACCAAATCACCAACTCTCTTGCAAAACAGGTCAAGACCTTAACCGCGAGAACAAGAAACATCCTTCCGCGTGGAGCAACCAGAAACCACGGAAGAAGACTCAACTTCGTGAATCCGTCCGGAGCACTCCGGAACGCGCAAGAGAAACCATCGGAAAAGATTCTCGATGAGGTCACACCTGTCGCAACGCGAACCAGCATGAACGACCTCCCAACTCTTGAACAAGAAACGGAGGAACGTGAGGCCGAGCGAATCGACTTGGATCTCAGCGATCACTGTGATCTGACGGACAAGGACGTTGATGTACACCCGAGAAGGGTTAAGGGTCGTGAAACTCGCCGCAATTCTCAGCTCAGTGAACCCAATACGGCGGAAGAAGAAAACGTCCTCTGCGTCGAGCAACAAGACCAAGCTGAAGAGCAGGCCAGAGTAGCTAACAGAACGCGCAGGCCTTCTCGCAAAACTGCCAGTCACGATCTTGACGATATCCGCGATTATATCGTAAAAAACGGCAGCGAAAGTGGAAGCCGTTAAGTCGCAGATCCATCACGCGACCAGCGCTGCACCAGAGATCGATCGACTCCTCATCGAGGCTCGAAAGACTCCATTCACTCCCCGCATAATGAATGCGAAGATCTTAGATTCTGGGAAGGTGAAAATCTCGACATACAACGGGACCACCGACACAAAAGCTTACTTGCAGAGTTTCAAAATCGCGTTGGCGAGATCGAAACTCAAGGAGGACGAGAAAGACGCTGGATTTTGCCACCTTTTCGTCGAACATCTCCAGGGAGCCGCCCTCGAGTGGTTCTCCCGTGTGAAGTGAAACTCCATCGTAAGTTTTCGCCAGCAATCTTCGAAGTTTCTCAAGCAATACTCCATGTTTATGGATCGAGAAACTTCCGACGCCGATCTTTGGAGCCTGTCTCAACGCGAGGACGAATCTCTTCGAGATGCCATGACAAGGTTCAAACTAGTGATGTCGAGAGTCAGCGGGATTAGCGACAAGGTCACAATAGATGCTCTCCGCAAAACGCTCTGGTACAAGTCGAAGTTCATGAAGTTGATTTCTCTCGAAAAAACACGAACAATCCAGGACGCGCTTCACAAAGCAACGAATTTCATAATCATCGAAGAAGAGATGAAGGTCCTCGAAAGACTCTATCCTAGAGCAGAAATCGAAGAAGAAAGCTTCCCTAAGCGACAAGTATGTCCACCACGAGGGAGAAGATCTTTGAGGTGCGCACAACTATGCTGTTAACTCCCAATCTGAACAAGGGAGAACTTCGGGAAATACCTTGAAGCGGAACACGTCTTACGATGAGAAAGCCTTCTGCGAGTTCCATCAGACGAAAGGTCACTACACCGCGAACTGCAAGGTTTTCGGAGCGAAGCTTGTGACAAAACTGCTCGCAGGGGAACTCTCAGAGGTAACCAGCATCAAAGACCTGATACGTGACACGGACAGCCAACCTGAGACCGAAAATACACTCCCACGCAACGCCACTTCGGAAGACGCAAATCGCGACAGAAAACCTGACGACAAAGGCAACGACGCCAACCGTCGCAAAGTGAACATGATAATGGGTGGAACCCTGTTCTTTTGTGACACTGTCTCATCAATAAAGGACTATCATCACAAGGCCGAGACAAGTGCAAAATGGTCCATGCCGCCCGGCGATGCCGAAAACAGCATGATCACCTTCGAGGAGTATGAAACTGTCGGACTCGACAAACCGCACAACGATCCACTCGTAATCGACCTCGTCATCAGGGACCTCGAGATCGCAAGGATCCTCGTCGATACGGGTAGCACCGTCGACATTATCTTTCACGATACCCTCAATAAGATTAATATTGCGTTGTCCGAAGTCAGACCGATACCGAAATCGCTCACGGGCTTTTCTGGCAGGACGTCAATGACTATCGGGTCGATCAAACTTCCGGTGGTTGCGAAGGAAGTCACAAAGTTTGTCGACTTCACCTTCGTTGATCATCCCGCGATTTACAACGTGATCATGGGAACACCGTGGATAAATTCCATGAAGGCAGACCCATCCACGTACCACCTGGGGATTAAGTTCCCGGCGCCCTACAGAACCGACGTAATCTGGGGATGCTAAAAACAGGCGCGACTTTGCTTCCTAGCCGAACATAAGCTGAGGCAAATCGCAGCAACACCCATGTTCAATCCAAAGCACGCAAAGATAACTCAGCCAACAATTCAAAATGCTTCTGCAAAAGACGATCCAGAATCGCCAACACAGGTAATGGCTCCGGGAGAAAGAAACGAGCACTCTTCCGAGCCCAACGCTCTTGAAAAACTGACATTCGCGGCGTCGAAGGAAACCGTCGACCCAACCAAAGTCTCCAAAAAATGAAATAGCCGACACAACCCTACCAAACGAGTAGTCAATCCCAGTGAAAAACTGAACTACGAGACGACTTGATCCTCGAAAGAGGTATGTAGGCAACTCCTCGAAAAAGGAGTTCAGTTGTCCCCTTCCTTTAAAAGGGGGGGGGAGTGAGTGTAAGTGTATTTGTACACTCTCACATTTTTTAAAAATATTCGCCTTGTACTCGATATTTTTAAACTTTTTCGATAATAAGAAAATGCAATAAGATTTCCAGCAAGTCTCGCACTACTCTGTTATCGCAAAAACACTTCGTCTCGCATGTCATTTCAAAACGACCATAGCAATCTTTGATTCACTAAAAATGCCCATGTAACATCGTATAACCCAAAAACGGAAATCATACGACATAACCATATCCTTCTTAACGAACTTCGACTGAAACATGCTCCTTAACGCATTGCACTACTAAACGGAAAGATTTTTGGGAAAGAGCGAGACGTCGCAAATTTCCAAAGAACACAATTCCGAACTCAATCAAAAACAGTCCGACTACGACTATAAATTACAAAGGAGCACTCGCTCTTACACTATACTCGTCGCTGGCCCTGACGAGTACATAAGCCATCTTAAACAAACGCACCTGACGTTTCTCGAATTGGTCCTCGTACATCCGACTAGTATAATAGCGCGCTAAAAAAGAAATCTAAAATTTTGGTCAGCACTTCCAGGTGACTTTGAAATTGTCTCTGGAGAGATGCTCGATTCCGACAAGACGAGTAGTATAAGCCGAGAACATAATGGAGACTCTAAATCAGTACGGAATCAGGTTGAAATCCTAAAGGGATACGTAAGCCGGGATTAGTCACCGGACCCCCTAAAACCGAGAGTAAACCTAAGTATTGCCCTGAACCCAGCACACTGGTCTCTAACATCTCTAGGCATGATATCTAACCGATACGAGAATCTTAAACCATGTCTCTTCGTTCATATCAAAACGCTCAGGAAATTTCCCGGAATCTCCTAACACACTAAAACGAGCAACACATAGAACGATCAACAAAAAGAGTTAGATACGAGATGACAACTCGTATTCTTCCCTCTACACTTCGACAAATCGCAAAACTGATACGCTAAATAGCATCGTTCACTAACATAGAAACTGCGAGAGAGGCGGGGATTCAAAGCCACAGACGGCCAATCCCATTAATCTAAAAATGGCCACGCTCGGTCTAAACATAGGCAAACGGCCACACGCGGCTAGAAAACAAACTGACAATAAGAAAGGGAACATATTCCCGCTACGAAGAAACTGGATATCGAAAACTCGTTTACATCGGATGGGTTCGGGCACTTATCCACCGCATCGTCCTTGCACCGAACAGAGTTACCGATTTCCTCCGGATCCGGAGAAACGAAAATAGGATCTGTGGGAACCGAAATTCTCACTGTCAATGATATGTGGTTCACGGATTCTGTAGCCAAAGATCAACAGATTGAGATAGCGAATTAGCGAATTAGTTAGTAAGAAATACGAGAGTTATCTAGAACTACGACGCAGACTCGTAACCTAGTTGAGACGCAGCTCGCTAACGAAAAATAAAACAAGAACCCTAGTTTTTCTAAGTGTTTTGTGGTGACGAAAAGCTCTCTGAATGAATGAATGTCTCTGTATTTGACTTCGCGTCCTTTATATAGCTCCTCGTGGGCTGGCTTCCTCGACTTGCTGGTGGTTGCACATGATAGAGATCTCGCCCGGGCTGTTATCGAGGGAGCGACAAGCAAGATCGCAACATCTATACATAGTGACTCTCCGTCTCGAGAGGCCGAAGAGGCCGAACTCACTGCTCGTAAAGCGGAGCTGAAGACCTCCGAGGGAGAGTTCGGTTCTATGGTGGCTTCTTTGCGATTCGAGTGCATCCTTCCGCCGCTCCCCGGTCGCCCCGCGGCGCAAGTTCCCGAAGGTGAGGAAGCTTGCGGCACCGCAGGGGAGGGCGAAGACGGTACGGCTCTGAGTTCGGGAGATGTTGAGGCCGAGGACGCGGTCCTGCCCGTGAATGAGTGAAGTTGTAGTCCTGTTTTGGGACGTTTTCTTTCTTTTTAAGGCCTTTATTTTTTTTGGGGCCCGTCGAGTCTGGCCGTGAATCCTTAGTCGCTAAGCAGCTTTCTTTTTAATGAAAATGGGAGTTCTTTCGAAAAGAAAAGGAGTTTGCAAGTGCTTCGACTTGGCTAACCGCATATGGAAGAACGCGAGTTTTCATCTCGTGTCTAACTCTTTTTGAAGATCAATCATCGCGTTACTCGTTTTAGGTTTGTTTGGGGAATTACGAACACTTCTTCCTCACTCGACCTGGCATAACGATTGTACTTGTCACTCCTCTTCATTTTCCGCCATAATTTGGTGAGGAAGTTTCCTTGTTTCTTGATCACTTTCTCTTGGTAAACTATCTTCTTCTCCAAGTACTCCTCGTACTCGCTCCTTTGGTAATCTTGTGGTGGTTCCTCCCTTTGGTAATCGAAGTGGAAGGCATACTTGTGGTCTTGTGTTAGTTGGGGTGTGTCGGGATNTCGGGATGAGACTTGTGTAGTCTTGGTTGGCTCGGTAGGGTATAAGGGTTGACAAGGAGGTGCTGCGGTAGATGGAACGACAGGTTCTCGTCCTTTGTCGCAATTGTATGCTCTTGAAAAGGCAAGTAGCATGCTCGCTTTTGCCTTTCCTCGTCGATGAACAAGTAAGTAACTCGGATATTTATGTACCCGTCATATCCGTATAGAAACTTTTCTTTCACCAAGTGCTTCATGTCCATTTTCCGCTCTCCCCTTAACTTTCGGAATTCCCCGAGGTTTACTCCCATGTGGAGAAATAGTGGAGTGAGGAATCCACCTATGCGGATCAAAGGATTCTCCGTTGTCCTCAACTCCTCATTGTAGTCCAACATTTCACAAAGGAAGACAACTCCATTGTTAACGCTGTCTTCCTCAAGGTCTCCCATTAATTCTCCACTCGGTCCTCTCATCACCGTCTTGAGGCTTCAGAATAATAGCTTTAAGCTCAATTTGCTCACTAGCTTCGGCGAGCTTCTTCCCATGAAAGTGTTTCCTAGCAATCCCAATAGGTATCAAATCGTTGGATTTTGAACCATGGATAGCTTCGCCAAACTTTCCTCGAATTCTCCAAAGGTTATTCGTTTCCAAAGTATCCTCGACTCAATTTCATACCCATAATCAAATTCTTCCTTCTCTTGGTTGAACCCATACACTTGACAAATTTCTTCGAGAGAAACCTTGTAGAAGTTCTCTTTGATTCTGAAAGTGAGGTACGCAGAGCTCTCGTTAGGACCATATTCTTGTATCATGCTCACTGTTGAAAGAAATTGGAGAGTGGGGTCTCGGTAAGTTGGATATCCATGGAACATATATTCCCCATATCCATCTTCGAAATCAAGTACTTCACTTGATTATGAATTTCCATTTCTCTCAAAACGTCCTCGTCCACCCAAGTTGTCGCAATGACCTTGTCGCAATCCCAATAGGTATCGAATCATTGGATTTCGAACCTTGGATAGCTTCGCCGAACTTTCCTCAAATTCTCCAAAGGCTATTCGTTTCCAAAGTATCCTCGACTCAATTTCATACCCATAACCAAATTCTTCCTTCTCTTGGTTGAACCCNAAATCTCTTCGAGAGGAACCTTGTAGAAGTCCTCTTTGATTCTGAAAGTGAGGTTCGCGGAGCTCTCGTTAGGACCACGTCCTTGTATCATGCTCACTGTTGAAAGAAATTGGAGAGTGGGGTCTCGGTAAGTTGGATAGTCCATGTACAATATATTCCCCATATCCATCTTCGAAATCAAGTACTTCACTTGATTATGAATTTCCATTTCTCTCAAAACGTCCTTGTCCACCCAAGTTGTCGCAATGACCTTGGCGTTTTCCTTGAGATGTAAGTAAAGGGTTGTCTCTTCGTCATACCAAGTTGAGTAGGAAACATGTGCTTGTCTACTTGTTGTTATCTTTCAATCTACAAAAGAGAATAGATTTCGTGATTCGAAAGTTTCTTTGATAAACGAATGCAAAAGGTTAAGAGGAATTTCAAACATTCGTGAACAAGTCACAAAAGTTCTACATTCCTAGCATGCTTTCTCAACTAAATCATTCAATCAAAATGCTATGTTAAGAGATAAACAAAGGCCAGAATTATCTTAAAAATCAATAAAATTTTCGGCCACCTTCATTTAGAATTTTCAAAATTTCACGAAATACCGAAAGATGCAAGTGCTATGCGCAAGATGCTTATAAGATAAACCATGAGGATGTCCAATTTAAACAATCAAAGTCCTTCACTAAACTTGGATAAGTGTGCACTTAATATAATTTACCCAAATTCAAATTTAATGGACAATGCTCAAGATTTTAACAACAATTATCAAAAAAATCAAGCTTCTTAACGACATAACAATGCAAAGGCAACTTGAATAACAGTTCAAAATCAATTCCTTTAGCCTATCATTGTCCAAAATTATAGGCTTTAGAGGACAACATTTAAAAATTGCAAACTCTTTGAACTCTCCATACAAAACAAGCATATGAACAATCAATTAAGCATAAGAACCATCTAAACAAATTTTTCCCAAAATTCATTCATGAACACTATTCATTAGCACTATTTACAATAAACAACAATCCATGATTCAAGCAGACTTAGTTGTTTCCAAGAAGAATTAACACATGAAAACTCTTCACCCAAGCCTTAGCTACCAAGAACACTCACAAACAACACCTAACTCTTTTCTTTTCATTAAAATCGAAAATTTCTCATCAATGAAAGGAGAAGTTTTTAGTCCTACCTTTGTCTTCTTTGTTCAAATGTGAGTGAGAGTGGTAAGGTGCTTGAAGGATGCTTTTAAAAATGGAAGTTTTTGTGAAAAATCTCAATCTCTTTCTCAAAGTTTTGAAAAACTTCAATGATAGCAAACTTATGATGGAAATGTCGATGGGTATGCTAAAGGAAAGAGATGATGTTGCTTTTTGAATCAACATGTGCCAATAATTCTCAAGTGTTCAAGTTGGTGATACTTTGAAAAATTGCAAAAGTTGTCCGTAGAGATTTCTCTCTTAACCATTTTTAAAACAAATCACCCCTTTAACTTTAAAAACAAATTTTGGTGGGAAAAATAAGTTTAGAAATTGAGAAATTAGGACCAAAGGGTTTTTCAAATGATCAAAAAGGTTTTAGTTTTCTTAAATCAAGCTTTTGCAAAATTCACTCTTGAAGATCTTTTAAAACGGTGAAATGCAAATTAAATGCTTGAATTTAGGAGAACTTACCTTAGCCTATGGAGTGTCTTAGAATTGTGTCATATCGACTTGCATAAAGCCTTGATCCATTACTCATTTTGGCCTTGACTTTTCTTTGTTTGGCTCTCCTTCGGTCCCTATGCTTGGAGCATAAGAACATCTTTGGAGAAAATTGCTCCAAGACAAAATCAT
>OVAN01009444.1:0-16920 GCA_900406275.1 Anastatica hierochuntica | reverse complement strand
CCAATTGTCTTGTTCTCTTTTGTGATTTCTGAAATGACCATTTTGTTGCAGGGGATGTTAGTATAATCAAGCCAGTGACCCCTTTGGCTGAACTCCCTACCTGAAAGTGTCAGCCAGTAGATTCAATTTGATCTGACGTTAACTCTATTAATTTTGATTACTTAATTGAACTTAATTTTTCTCATCAGTGCTTTGTCAGGGATTGAACCACTAACATTCATGAATGTTCTACATTTTTACCACTCTTTCTTCCTGAATTGCCAGACTCATATGTAGTTTTGTACCACACCTTGACCTTTCCTCCTTTCTAGCTCCATTCATTTTCCTATCTTTCATCTATGTGCACATATGTGCAAAAACAATGAAGAGAATAGGATTGACATAATGTACTCTACTGCTTAGGATTGGTTAGTGGAATGATAGGTGGTTAGACATCTGATTATGTTTTTTTGGATTTATGCTTAAGCTTAAATGTGAATTTTGTGATGATAGCATAAGATGGTGGTTGATTCATTTTCCTAGTTGTTTTTAATGTTGTACTGAGATTTGTATAGTAAAGAACTGACCCTACCTGAAGTGTGCATGAAAAAGAAGAAAAAAATGAAAAGAAGGAAAGAAAGAAAGAAAAAAAAACGAAAAAAAACAATCCAAAAATTGCACATGTTTGGGGTCAGAATGTGTTTGTCTCAGTATTTTCAGTTTTCTAGGAATTCAATCTATGTTGTTGTTTGGGTGGTTTTTGGGTTTATATCAGTATGATTAGGTAGTAGAGGAACTATGGTTATCAATAGATCCATCTCTCCTGCGATTTTGCATAATGTCTTGCATCCATTTCACACTTTGAAAGCCCTAAACACCTAAACTCCACCGCTAAAATCATCCCTCCTTATACCAAGCCCTTTCTTGACATTGATTTCTGATGAGAAACTCATGTTCTATTTAATGCATGTTAAAGAGTTGACTGATGGGACGTTGAGTTTGAAGGTTTGGGATTTAGAGTATGGATAGGCTTGGGAAGTTATTGTGGGGAACTAGGGGAGAACGTCTAATACTTTTGTTTACTTATGTGGTCAGATGAAATATTTTTACAAGGCAAGGTTCGCTGAGATTTCTAGAGTCCCCGCGTTTTCAAACTTTTTCACTAGCTTGAGTTTTTGTTAATCTTTACTTGAGGACAAACAAAGGTTCAAGTATGGGGGAATTGATATATCTCGGTTTTTACTAACTTCTAATGGTGTTTTTGGTTTGTTTTTGAGACTTTTTGGAGTCTTTTGGTGTTCTTTGGTGTTTTTACAGGTTTTATGGTTCTTTGGAGAGAAATGAAGCAATTTGGACAAAAATAAACTTAGGAAGATGCATAATTATGGTGATGAATCAGAAGTTTGGCTGTATGTGAAAAGGTTCCCACCATTGGACCGAGCTGTAATTTTGACACAAGATAGCCACGTGAGTTAGCTTTCATATGGGGATGGTTTGAAGACAATCCAACGATTCGATCAAAAGTTATGACCATTTTCGTAATCACATGCTGTCCAGTTTCTGAAATTTACCTTTTTGCCCAATAATTTTCAGATTTTGCCGAAAAGACCCCAAAACCTATGTAAATACTTTAGGACGAAAATTAGGTTATTAGACTTGATTTTACAAAGACTTTTGAGCTTTTTCTTTGTATGCTTTGGGGAGAAGAAACTCTACATCCACAGACTTTTGGAGAAGCTTTCTGAACCCCTTTCCTCTTTTTAATTTCATTATGTTTTTCTTTTCATCTATGATTTTGTGTTCTTCAATTATGTCTGAGTAGTTTACTAGTTAGGTTATAGGGTTCTCAAAGGAATTGATGAGATTGAATGATTAGGATTGCTAATTTAGGGAATTATCAATAGAATTCTTCATATGGATTGTTCTTAGTGCTTGAACTTGATTGATCACCTAGTTCATGATCTTAGGTTAATTGAATACAACGAGAGTTGAATCAATTGCTTGAAAATAATCTCTGTGAGCAAAGTATCCTTAGCCAACGAGAGTTGATGTTAAGGTGCTTTGTGAACAAACCAAAACCTGAACTTAATGCATGTTTAACTTCCTGAATTCAACGAGAGTTAGTCTATTAGGTTGTTAGACATAGTAATTGGAGCCACGAGAGTGGAAAAATTATACAACTGTGTTTTGAGTTCTAGAATGGTACTTAATTGTTTCCCTGATAAATTCCTACATTTATGATCTAATTTCCTACGAATTTCTTATTGCCCGACGCTTTTCTTCTAATGATTTACATCGTTTTTAGCATTGTTTTTATTTACTTTTGCATTCAAAAACAATAAACAACCATATTTTTTCTTCTTGCTTGATCTGAAAGTAAAAATTTTAGTGTGTATCTTGGTCCTTGTGGATTCGATCTCTCAAATACTACTGCGATTTGCTGTGCACTTACAGTGTGATTTAAGGGTTAAAACCTAAGATATCATACATGTGGGAGAGTTGTTGTCATTAGATGTTTATATGTAATTGGCTAGCGTAAATTAAGAGTCGCCTTGGTTTAATGGCGAGAAAAGTAACATCCTCTAAGAGAGTGAAGGTGAGGAGTTTCTTCCTGGGAGCATGTTGAATTAGATTGATGGGTTGGGGATTTTAGATGTTAAAGGGCTCATATGGATGGACTTGGAGGTCAAAGATCCATAAAAAGCAGATTATGCTTTGTTGTTATAATTATTTGTTTGTTTTTTAGAGGGGAAATTGAGAGTGACGTGACATCCTCTTAGAATTTCCTCTGAAAATGATTTGGACATTTTTTTTGGACATCTTAAAAAGTTAGAATTATCCCCTTTTAATTAGTTAGATATATAAGTTTTTGGAACTGTAGAGAAATGAATTTAAGATGTATTTTTTGAAGAATGCCAACTTTTTCCCAGATTTTGAGTTTATTTTGAATTTAATTAATACAAAATTTCTTGATTTGTGATTTTATTTATATTGTAATATTTTTTTAGTTTTAGAGTTATGATTTTAATTTTAATTCGGTAGATTTAACATTTTAGATTGGTGTACTATCTTATCTTCATCATCTATTCACCAAGGGAACGTCTTTTGTGAACAAAAAAATTTAAAAATCAATTATAATTGAAGAGATGATCAAAACTATGTGAATCACCAAAGGCAATGAATGCTTTTCTAGCATTTCTTTTATATAGAACAAAACAAAAGATTTTAAGGTCTTAAAAAAAGAAATGAAACATAAGAAAGAGAATAAAGAAAAGTTATTTTTTTCTCAATCTAATGAAATCACAAATGTTTACTTCATATGTCGAGTGATTGGTACCTTATATTTAAAAAACATTTGTAAATTGATATATTAAATAAACAAATTATTACGCAAAGAAAGAAATGGACACTAAACGTACACTAAAAATTAGAAATTTTATATCGATCGAGTAAGAATGAAGCTCTCAAGAGGCGAAACATAAAAATGGAAAGGATAATCATCACGAACCTCCTGAACGTAAACGATATCAAAAAGATCTAAACATGATGAATAAAATAAAGATGATATTCAAATAAACATAAAAAGTAATACAATTCAAAAGAAGAAGAAGTCCAGAGCAGAAACGTTTTTGAAAAGAAGTATTACTTCCCATAGAATACATAATAAAATCTTTATGTCGATATAGTGTTAGAATTGTTTTAACCACAAAATAAACCCGATCTAGAAAAACCGAATTAATTATTGATGAAAGAACATGAGATCCTTTTGAAATGGAACAATAGGTAATCTCGTGTAACTAGAAAAGCATCTAACTTTTGAATAATATGCTTCCAAAATAGACCGGTGATAATTATAGTTTATGAAATGTATGTAAAAGATAGTTACAACATAGAGAATGCAAGCTTTGGTGATTCTAGCATTTTGGTGATACTAGACCGTTCAACTTTATTTTACAATTAACTAATAACACATAGAACGCATAATATTAAAGATTCAAATGGAAAAGACCACCAATAATGTTTTTTAAAATATAAAATACGCAAAGATTATGATAAATTGACTTCATAAAATAGTGAATTTTACGTAAATAAATCATGCCCGTGCAAGGCACGGACCAACACGTAGTAACTAATTTCATAGTAAACATTTATGTACATGACATTTATAGTGTGCGATGATATTCAGATAACATAGAACTCCACAATATTTATAAAGAGTAATTACTTGGAATTAGGCCTCGACAAAAAAAATCGGTTATTTGGATCCAGATCTTTTCAAATATCTGATTGGATCTTATTTCCAAGTAGTTCGGATTTCAGATCGTTTTTGGTGATATCTGAAACCTGAATCAAGTACCCGAACTAATCGAACATATTGATATTTACGATTTTGCCCTTTTAGTCAAAAAACAAAATAACTGAAATACAAGAGGTTGGAACCCACTATGAAACAACTTTATCAAACCCTCAACCACTGTGTAATAGTTAATTTTTTGTTATCTGTGTATTTTATTTTCGTTTAACCTTAAATATAGGTGTATTTTGACTAGAATATTGATGATTTTTTCCGAATTTATCTGAAATCCCGAAAATTCTTGAAAAAACTCTGAATCCAAAATTGAAACCGAACCGAACCGAATCTGATAAGATCTGAACCCGAACCGACAATGTAGAATACCCGAATAGACCCTACACCCTTGAACCCGAAATCTTAAACCCAAATGAAACCAAACCCGATAGGACCCTCGATCGTCTAACCCTACTTGGAATGGCACCAATTAATCTTTTAATGACAAAATAACGCAAAATAATAATTAGTTAGTACAATATCATTTTTAATAGGCTAAAATACTAAAAAACTCAGCTCTTGATTTAATAATTACAAGGGTGTCATACACAAAACTAATTAGGTTTTCTAAAATAAAAAATAAAACGCAACACATTTAAAACCCCCAATTGCTCTTCACAATGAGACATCTTCTAATATGTTCTTAAAAAACTCAAACCTCTTACATCCCTCTTAACCTCCTATACCCATCAATGTTTTAATGAAATATGATAAGATCAAAATGTCAATTTCATTAAAGTTATTAAAGAATTTTTTGAAAAAAAAGAAGAAATCGATGTAAACGCAAAACAGAAACGCCCTTGAAAGTCATCGATGTTGTCTTCTTCTCCGTCGCCACCATTGAGAGCCGTTGACAACCCCATTGCCACCGTCAATCATTCCGTCACGGCCAGTCGATCCAAATTATTTCTCTAGTTTTTATCTCATCCTCGAGCAATTAATCTTAGGGTTTGCAATTGGATATGATTAATTTGGTGTGCGATTTGCCATTGTTTCTAGGTCTCGTCGAGTAGTACATGAAATTGGTAAAAAAATTCATTTCAGTGGTGAATGGGAGTGAACAGGCAATAAATTTGCACTCGAAACCATTCAATTTGAGTTATTGCAAAAAGGAAACTAGGTAGCACTAGTATAATACATAATTGTAGTAAAACTTGTAAAATAGGTGGAAAACTGAGGATAACTTATCGAGTAAAACTGATAACACTGGTAGAAAACTGTGGACAAATTATTGAGTTTTTTGCATTATTTTGGAAGGATACATTGAGCAAGCACGTGAACATATATTTTAAATTCCAAGGTCGCATGTATAGTGTAACGCTGAAAACATCAGTGGAGGATATAACTCTGTCAATGAGAGAAGAAACGATGTAAAAGAAGCTTGCGTTGGATAAAAGTAAGGTTAAACTTGAATTGAGCTACATTTCACTGTTAGTTAGGTGTGAGGAACACTTAACTATTTCTGATGATGAGGATCTGATTGTTTATCTAACAACCATCGATAAAGAGAATCGTATATGTCTTTTGTTTGTGGATGGCCACGAGTATATCGGAACAACTTGAGCAACTGTCTAGTACAACTCACAAATGACTCTATGAATTTTATAAAAAAACATTTATGATATATATGACTTTCATAAACTTTATCATAATAAGTGTTAATTATATTAATATAATGTGTTTATTGGGTTTTATTAATATTTTAGTAATGTAATGTGTTTATTGGGTTTAACACCAAATTGTTTCTGAATTAGACCCAAACATGAATTAAACTTTGAGAAAAACGACCTATTATCCTATTTATAAATGCATCTTATAGTCTCGTCTCTTCATCTTCTTTCTCTCTCCCTCTTAAAGTTTGCAATTTTTCAGTTTCTTCTTTTGCAAATTTTCAGTTTTTTCTCTCTTCCACTTCTTCATCGTTTCCTTTCGTTCCTTTCAAGCATGTCGTCGTCTCCGAAGACCTCCGGTAAGTGACTCTCTTCTCTCTCGTCACGAAGTTTCCCCTTGTTTTACTTACTTTCACTTAATGAGTCTCACTTGTTTTACTTAGTTTCACAGTTTCCTCTTTGTCTTTACTTGCATGAGATAGTGGTTATTGCTCCGATGACAAGACGTTTAAGAAACATTTAGAAGCAAGAACGGTATTTTACTTAATCTATATAAGTATATAGGTGTATATACACTATATAGATGTGTTTATACACTATATCTAGGCGTATTATATACACTATAGGTGTGATGATTTTACTTATCTATAGGAGTAATGATGTTTTTACTTATCTATATGGATAATGATTTGACGTAACTTTTTAGATTATTGATGTAGATTTTAAAAAACATTTTATTAACAAGTTTTAAAAGATGGTGGGAAGGTCAACTCCAACGTTAGAAGAGATGAAAAGGTCAACTCAGACGTTATTGTTCTTTTGGTTTTTTCGCATCTGATTAGAGCATTTCCAATGGGGGATGTTAGAGGTTTTTAACACAAAAACCAAGACAAATAGTTAAAAACTCATGCTCAAAATAACCTAATTAGCATCCCCTTCTTGGTGGGTTGCTTGCACTATTCGCGGGTCCCATCACGACGTGATGACCCGCGATTAGTGCATTGATTTTTTTTTTTTTTTTTTAATCTTCTACACAAAATTTAAAAACCTCTTAAACGGGTTCACTATTGTGGATGGTCTTAGTGAGGAACTCTCCGTTCTCGTTTAAAACTTCGAATGGATGAAAAAGAAATAAAAAAAACCGGGTATAATTGCGATTCAGATTGAACCGGTCAAGTCTGATATGAATTAGGAAAACCAAAGTTGACTTCAACAACATTAAAGTTTCCTTCCTCCTTCCTCCTTCCTCAAATCTCCTCTTCTACGAAAGAAAAAGTAACGCGTCGAGAGTTTTTTCCCCCAAATCCAGAGAAAACCCTAATTCTCTCTGTTTTTGCGAATCCCGGAGGAGATCAATCAAGATGGGTAACACAGATAAGCTTATGAATCAGATATTCGATCTGAAATTCACATCCAAGTCTCTGCAAAGGCAATCGAGGAAGTGCGAGAAGGAGGAGAAGGCAGAGAAACTTAAAGTGAAGAAAGCGATCGAAAAGGGAAACATGGATGGTGCTCGGATCTACGCCGAGAATGCAATTCGTAAACGCAGCGAGCAGATGAACTACCTCCGTCTCGCTTCTCGCCTTGACGCTGTTGTTGCTCGCTTAGACACCCAAGCTAAGATGACCACCATCACTAAATCCATGACCAACATCGTCAAATCCCTCGAGTCTTCTCTTGCCACTGGTATCTTTCATGAGTTTATACTAAAAGGGTTTATCTAAAGTGGGTTCTTATTATCTATGTTTTGTTTTTCTTTCAAAAGGCAACCTACAGAAGATGTCAGAGACGATGGATTCATTCGAGAAGCAGTTTGTGAACATGGAGGTACAAGCTGAGTTCATGGAGAACGCCATGGCTGGTTCAACATCATTGTCCACTCCAGAAGGTGATGTCAACAGCTTGATGCAGCAGGTAGTAGATGACTATGGTCTTGAAGTCTCTGTGGGATTACCTCAGCCTGCTGGTCATGCCATCCCTACTCAGACAGAGGAGAAAGTTGATGAGGATGATTTATCCAGGAGGCTCGCAGAGCTTAAGGCCAGAGGATAAATCAGCTAACCAACAACCATGCGTAAATTTGTGTAAATTTCTGAATATTTTTTGTTTATAACGTTATATTTCGTTTGTTTTTTAGTTTTACCAATGATATGCTTTCTTTTGAGTTGTGCATTGATATGTTTTTTTCCTCGGCCACTTATGGTCTCATTGACTAAGATACATCCAACTTACTTATTCATGGAGTTACTATCCTTCTGGCCTTGTGAATCGTCTTTCGAAGCTTGATTTAGGGCGTGATAGAAGGAAGTCGATATTGACTGAAAAAGTGAAGGGTGTTCCTTGTCCAATTCTGTATGGTCAATGCCCTTATTTGTTGCTCGAAGTTATTGGTCTGGTCACAGGACCTGCTTCCCAATCATATACTCATTTGGGTATTGCAGGTTTTAACTTCAGAAACAGTTAATGTCAAAGCCAAAATCCATAGTGAGAGAGCAACATACTTCTGAGTTCTGATGTTTTGTTGCCTGCCTCCCAAGCCTCCATGCTTCTCTTATATTGCAGCTTTACCATTCATATCATAGACTACCGAGACGGAGTCATTGTATAGACAAGTGTGATTCCCGTCATCCCAAATGGTTCCTCCATTTCCTACCCAGGGTCTTACAAACACAGTCAAATTCTTGTAACCTTGTTGTGTGTGGATCCATGCTTCCGCCCTGCTTTCTTAGTTGACAGCTTACTCTTGTAAACACAATGCTAAGGAAGATACTAAGGAACAAACGTTTTACAACAAGGAGGAAGCTGCTATTTAGTCTGATACCATCTTCGGAGAACCAAACTTGTTCGTTGCTGCTGCAGAAGGTTTCGGTACTCCCCAGACAAGACAGCTTCAGGGAAATGTATTAGATTCCAGGACAGCAACATATGAGGATGATTGGTCTGCCTTTTATTGTCTCATCTACCATTACAGAGAGAACTAGGAGATTCCAGACGACTTCAGGAAGAAACAATTATTACATGGAACAAATTCGATAAGTGTTCATCATAATACCAAAAAGCAGATTAAGAAGAACATTGCTTATTGTTCCACAAAACCAAGATTCTCAATTTGCTCTATTATGAACATATCCTGTGCTTTCAAAGACAGTAAGGTTTTTGGAACTTTACTAAAATAGCTACTATGAGTAAAATCAAGCTATTGATCATAACATCCCAGTTCTGCTGTTTACATGAACTCCTACACCCTCTATCTACATGAATTAAGCTGAGGAGTCTAATGAATGAAAAGAACAATCGAACAAACTGCAGAACCACCTGATAGAGAGCTACAAGTGAACACACACAGCCAAAGAATCCAGAAAATGCTATCACACGCTCTCATCTGGGGAATCACTTGAATCTCATTCTCTCTTTCAGCATCTTCAGCCCCATGTACCTGGAATTAATGGCATGTGATTTTAGTCAGACCATTAAGCACCCAGAAAACTTCAGAAAAGTATTATACACTTTGATAGTTTTTCTTACCTTCCAAGCATCATCAAGCTAGCTTGGGGATTAGTCCCAGGAGAGATATTGAAGGTTGATCCGTCCACGATTCTGAGAAAGTCAATACCAATGACTTTGAGATCAGAGTTCACTACTTTTCCCACTACGCAGCCTCCATGGTAGTGCCAGATTGTGCTCACTGTTCGTCTGCAGAAATCTGCCATCACCAGATCATTTGATTGGTCCAAAGGCAATGGAGCTCCCACAAACCTGAACCTACGGCTCCCAAACCATTCCCTGAACATGAAGTCCTGCATAGCTCTACTCCTAAGTATTTCTCCAATCTTCCTAGTCCCATTGACACATCTCTCCAGATCTTGTGGATCACTGAAGTAGTTGAACCTAACAATTGGGTTTATCCTCACATCCGTTGAGGCCAACCTTAGTGAACCGATAGACACTGGACCTAGGATCTTCTCCATTATTGTTGTGACAGGGACGAACAAAGGAGAAGCTGGCGCTCTGATGAAAACAGAATGTAAAGGCGACGCGAACGGGATTACATTTGAAGCAGCCTCTAGAAAAGCCCCTTCCTCAGTAATACCCACAACTTGTATCAGTGAGTTTTCCATTGGAACTGGAGGAACTATGGAGATACCATTCCTTGGGTTATCATACACAAAGTCTCCCACATGAGGCTGATCAAGAGCCACTGGGATCCCCCAAGTCGAAAGATAGCTCCTTGGACCAATTCCACTAAGAAAAAGCAACTGTGGGCTACCGAGTGAACCAGCTGATAGTATTACCTCTCCTCTATCCCGAATCATCGCGTGATGGTAACGTCCTAGCTGATCACGGTAAACAACTCCAATTGCAGAGACATTGGAACCTGAGTCACTCGGAGATGAAGCCAGCAAAACTCTCTCCACAGTTGCGTAAACTGCAACTCTAATGTTGGAACTTCTTGCATTTCTGAGAAGATCTGCAGAGCTATGTCTCCTCCCAGCACGATCAAACGTGGACCCTCCAATCTTAGTCCCCACTTTATGCTCCAAGGTGAAACCATTAAACGGATGGACACCAATCTCAAGCAAGGCATCCCTAATCGCAGACTGCCATGTCCTGAGCTGAGGCCTAAACACAATAGCTCTCTCCACCCACTCGTAAGACTGATTCACAATACTCAGATCCCAAACGAGACCCGAGTTCTCAAAGAACTGTTTATCTGCTCGGCTGTAGAATCCGGCATTGATCGCGCTGCTTCCTCCAAGAATACGGCCTCTGGCGTTAGGGACTCCTTCCTCAGAGATGAAGGACTGAGCCGGCGAGTCAAAGTTATCGACGTCTGTGAGAGTGGTCAAGAAACCGTCATGTGACATCAGGTTAGGTCTGTTGTACGGAACGCCGCCGCGTTCAAGGAGAAGAACACGGAAAGATTGCGACAGCGTGGCGGCTAGTGGGCATCCCGCCGTCCCTCCTCCGACGATTATGTAGTCGTAGTAATCCTCCGACGCAAAATCAGTAGCGTTCGCTACGAATCGCATGAAACTGGGCGCTGCAACGAAGATTTCAACAGTAAGAAACATCGATTTATAGCTTTCTTTTACGCGCGATTCATCTATTTACTCCACATATCGGTTCCTAAATTACATGCGTTTTCTATGAAATCAACGAAAAACCTCATCAAAGATTACAGTGTTCAAGTTCGAGATTCTCCAGAAATACTTACGTCGAGAAACGCGAGGCCTTGCATTAGACCGATGAACTACTCCAAGAAGAAGAACCACAACGAACGCAGTGAAGAGAAAAGAAGAATCAATCCGTTTTCCCATTTCCACTCTTCGGCGGACGATTTTCTCAGAGCAGGAAGAAAATTAAATTTTCTCGGGAAAAAAGAAAGAAAGGAGAGAGACAGAGAGGAAGAAGTTAAAAAAGAAAACTCAAAACGGCGCTTGTTTTCTGTTATAGAGTGTGTGTTCTCAGCTCTCGAACCCATTCACAGCCATCGATTACATTGAGTCTAAGCTAAGATCGACGGCTGCCAAAAGAAGTAACATTCAGCCTAACCGCAATGGATTGTAGCTTTCCAGATATTTCACGCCGTTAGAAACTGTTTCTCGACGTCTCGACTATGCAAGTGTTTTGCTCTTCCACACAATTCCGTGATAACGGAGCCGGTTCGATGACAGCCGATTAAATCCGGTTTAATCCGGTTATCAAAGATAACAAGTTTTAACCACGTGTCACGAAGTTGTGTGGATTAACAATGTAGCCCAGTGTCATCACTAACATCATCGTTCACCGTCTAAACACAGAGATAGCAAAAATGGCGACGGCGATGTTACCGGCGCTCTTCTCTTCTCACTCGATTCTGTCCAGAAGAATCAAATGCGGAGCCACCGCTAGCAGCGGCGGCGCACTCTCATCTTCGTCACCTAACTTCGACCCTAGGAGAGGTGTCTCCGTCTATAAGCCCAAATCGTACGAGGTTCTGGCCACTGACGCCGCCAATTCTCTTGCTTTCGCTCTCCAAGACTCGAAATCTCGTTTAGAGATCGATTTTCCGTAAACCCCTTTACTCTTGCTCTATCTCAATTTGTCCTAATTTGTTTTCTGGGTTTCGTGGTTATTATAATGGAGCATTTTTTTATTGTTGTTCATGTGTAGGCCTTTGCCCAGCAACATTTCTTCCTACAAGGTATTGTTACCATTTGCGACTTAGTTTTAGCGTATTTGTGTATAATTGTGTTTCGACTTTTGCAAACTTTGTTTAGGGTTCTTCAGACGAGTTTATTGATGCCAACATACAACTGGCTTTGACTGTTGTAAGGAAACTTCAAGAGAAAATAGAGACCAGAGCTTGCATTGTAAATCTATCTCCTACGCTACTCTATGTATTACTCATCCTTCATATTTTGGTTCTTTTGACCTGTTTGTATCAATACAATTATGCCTCAGGTTTTTCCTGACAAGCCTGAGAAGCGGAGAGCTGCACAACGCTTCAAAGCGGCTTTTGATTCGGTAGCAATTGAAACTTATTGTTTTCTTTGTTTTTTGTGCGTTGGGATTTACCATCTGAGATATTACACACTTGATGCTTAGCAGTTGCTTGATTTATTTTGTGTTTTTTAATCAGGTTGATGGCATAAGTATTGGTTCGTTAGATGATATACCTGGTAGTTCTGTCACCAACTTCTTCAGGTCCATAAGGAATACCCTGGACTTTGATTTTGATGATGAAAACGAAGGTATAGCTAAAACCACAATCCTTTCATCTCAAAGTTTCGTCTTTTCCTAAGGATTTTTTCTTATGTTAATACATGGACTCTTGCACTTTTTCATGAAGATTATGTGTTCCTGCAGGTTCTTGGGAGCCCAAAGAGCCACCGACCCTTTATATATTTATAAATTGCAGCACCAGGGAACTCTCAGTTATAGAGAAGTTTGTGGTATTAGACTCCTTTTATCCTTCCTTATCTTAACATGAAACATTCTTTTAGATACGTTCACTGGCTATAGTCCTTCAAATCTATCTTTTTGCCTTCTCATTCAATTGCAATCTTTAAGTTGTTGGTGTATACTTGCAGGAAACGTTTGCCAGTTCAACCCCGGCTCTTCTGTTTAACCTTGAGCTAGATACCTTACGGTATTACCTCTATGGAGACCTCAATTTTATGTATAACTTGATTCCTCTCGGTTTCCTCACTTCTGGTAACAACTGAACTTTAGTGCAGTGCTGACCTAGGGCTACTTGGCTTTCCCCCTAAAGATCTGCACTACCGGTTTCTTTCTCAATTCGTTCCTGTGTTTTATATACGAACCAGAGAGTATTCAAAGGTACTTGCCAGTTTGGATCATATTTTTGCGGCCGACATTTCTTGATTGCTTGCATAAATGAAGGAGCCTAATAATTGTTTGTGTTGCTTGGCTAAGACAGTGGCAGTGGCACCATTTGTGTTGAACTACAATGGAGCACTTTTTCGACAATACCCTGGTAAATGCCAAAGTATTCTTTTCGGGACTAAAAATATATATATATATATATATATATATATATATATCATAACTTTGCCTGTCTGTATTATGACTTCCTTTATCACTGAACATGTGGTGATGCTAGTGTCAGTCTCTATCAGATTGCAGAACCATTTCGATACCAGGCCTGAACTTGAGAGAGTATTTTCTCTATCCATGTCTGATATAAAAAGAAAAATTATGCAGGGCCATGGCAGGTGATGCTTAAGCAGTCTGATGGTTCATATGCGTGTGTAGCAGAGAGCCCTACTCGTTTCACGCTTGGCGAAGTATGTATGCCAAAAACATTTAAGCTTTTTGTTTAGTTGTTTTAACCCAACCTCTG
Source organism: Anastatica hierochuntica (assembly GCA_900406275.1). Taxonomy (NCBI): domain Eukaryota; kingdom Viridiplantae; phylum Streptophyta; class Magnoliopsida; order Brassicales; family Brassicaceae; genus Anastatica; species Anastatica hierochuntica. Next base: position 3,137 of record OVAN01009444.1, on the reverse strand, counting down.
AAGAGAAAGTAACTAGCTTTGATTGATGTGGCTGTAAACAGACCAAGGAAGAGCTCTTGCAGGTTCTGGGACTCCAAGAAGAGAAAGGAAGCTCACTTGAGTTCCTGCGCAGGGGATACAAGGTTTTGTGCACATTCGTCTAGATTGTGTTTGTCTGTTTCTTACACGTACGCACATTGTAGCTTAAACTGGTCTGAAACTGATAATGTTGCAGGCGGCAACTTGGTGGGAAGAGGATGTGGATCTTGAGGCATCATCTAATTGGCGTAGCTAATGTGGTGGCCAAGTAATGGATTCACACTTTTAGTAAGTTTGGTAAGTCCCTCAAGATTGAGATATTCACAATTGTATATGAGCAACATTGGTAGAGAGATGTTAATGAGAAGGGATAAACAATAGTGAAAATGTGTCTATATATTATTCAGTCCAACTCAATCGTAAACTATGAATAGTCAATGGAAACTAGAAAGAAACTATTTTAGGAATATATATGTTTTAGACTGGAATCTATATTTACCCTTCTCTCCTTAATTGGCTGTACAAAAGGTTATAAACTTCCCTTGTTGAACAATCTATTCTCTACTCTTCTTCTTAGGAAGGTGTCCAAAATCCAAACCTAGAGTTTATTTGTTTCTTTCTAACACCCTTCAATCAAGTTTAATCCTTTTTTGATCTTTAGTTCTAGATGAGGAATCTTGGATTGTTCGAAATTCTCTTGTTTTTCTGTCTCGTTGTCTCGACCCTCGTAGGTTCTGTTTCTTGTCTAAACTCAGATGGGTTAACTCTACTCTCCCTTCTGAAACATTTGGATAAAGTACCACCAGAATTAACTTCAACATGGAAGACAAACGCATCTGAAACCACTCCATGTAATTGGTTTGGTATCATTTGCGATGATTCTAAGCATGTTACGTCTCTCAACTTCACTGGTTCAGGTGTTTCAGGCCAATTGGGTCCTGAAATTGGGCAGCTCAAAAGCTTACAGATCTTGGATATGAGTTCTAACCGTTTCTCTGGGATTATACCGTCCAGTTTAGGAAACTGCAGTTCACTTGTGTACCTTGATTTGTCTGAAAATGGATTCTCCGGTAAGATCCCTGGTACTCTCGGTAGCTTGACGAGCTTGAACGATTTGTATCTTTACAGCAACTTCCTTACCGGGGAGTTGCCTAACTCCTTGTTTCGAATTCCGGCGTTGAATTATCTGCATGTTGAGCATAACAACCTAACCGGTTTAATCCCTCAAAATGTGGGTGAGGCTAAGGAACTTCTGGATCTGCGTTTGTTTGACAATCAGTTTTCTGGTACCATCCCTGAGTCAATTGGAAACTGCAGTAAGCTGGAGATTCTGTATTTGCACAACAACAAATTGGTTGGTTCACTGCCCGAAAGTCTCAATCTTCTGGAGAAACTCACCGACCTGTTTGTTGCAAACAACAGCCTAGGAGGAACCGTTCGCTTTGGTTCCACCAATTGCAGGAATCTGTTAACTTTGGATTTGTCGTACAATCAATTCGAAGGTGGTGTCCCGCCTGAATTGGGAAATTGCAGTAGCCTTGACGCTTTAGTCATTGTGAAAGGCAACTTGTCAGGTACAATCCCTTCATCATTGGGTATGTTAAAGAATCTCACAGTTCTTAACCTTTCCGAGAACAATCTCTCTGAAAGTATCCCCGCGGAGATTGGAAACTGCACCAACTTAAACACCTTGAAGCTCAACAATAACCAGCTCGGAGGCAGAATACCGAGTGCGTTAGGTAAGCTAAACAAGCTAGAAAGTCTGGAGCTTTTCGAAAACCGGTTCTCGGGTGAGATTCCTATCGAGGTATGGAAGATTCAGAGTCTTACGCAGTTGCTAGTTTACCTAAACAATCTCACAGGACAAATACCAACAGAAATAACTGAGCTCAGGAATCTCAAGATTGTTACGCTGTTTAACAACAGCTTTTATGGAACCATACCACCAGGGTTAGGCCTGAACAGCAAGCTAGATATTATTGATTTCGTTGGTAACAATCTTACAGGAGAGATACCTCCGAATCTCTGCCATGGAAAGATGTTGACAGTGTTTAACTTAGGATCAAACCGCCTTCACGGTAGAATTCCAACATCAGTTAGCCAATGCAGGACTCTAAACAGAGTCATCCTTAGAGAAAACAACCTTTCAGGTGTTCTTCCTGACTTTTCTCAGAACCATGATCTTTCGTTTCTCGATCTCAATAGCAACAACTTTGAAGGACCGATCCCTCGTAGCCTCGGAAGCTGTAGGAATCTCACAACCATCAATCTGTCACGAAACAAACTCACTGGACCGATACCTCAAGAACTTAGGAATCTAGAAAACCTTAGGCACTTGGATCTTGGGGTTAACTTATTAAACGGACCAGTTCCTTCAAAGCTCAGTAACTGGAAAGAGTTGACCACTTTGATCCTCTCCGGAAACCGGTTTTCAGGAGTCATTCCGCCGGACCGCCGCTCTTAAAGCAAAAGAACATCGGTAACTTTTTTATATAAACTGGACTAGAAAAATCAGACTTTTAACATACATTTTTTCAACAAATATTTGACTACATAATGAAAATGTATAGTGCAAGTCTTTGTAAAGTTTTCAATTTTTCCAGTGACAGTATATCAAAATGTTTTAACATTTTACGGTTACAAGCATTTTGTATTTGATAAAATCGTTACTTAGCTTATTTGTCAATATAAAAGTAGACATACAACAGATTATACAAAACACAAATAAGAGAATTTTATCGGTAGTTTTGTTTGTCCATTTGATGGATTATATTGAAGAGATCAGACCTAAAAACACAATAAGATGACAACCTCCAATAACAGGATAGAAGATTTAGGCCGAGAAAAAACTGAACCCGAAAATTTAAGTCCAACTCTATCCTAAAAATTCGATTCCAAACACAAATTTATATAAGGGAAANTACACCAAGTATTATGTAATATGGTGGAAACCATCCCACTTTTGTGAATATGTCAGTAATATCACCATGTATATGATTCACCATGCCACATGTACCAACTAAAATATAATATGGTGTAAACTACTTAATCAGGGTTAATTGATTTTGTCAGTTGTTTATGGGGCCAATCTGTAATTTATAAAAATTAAACCCGATTTA
>OVAN01009443.1:0-16924 GCA_900406275.1 Anastatica hierochuntica | reverse complement strand
CGGGCCAACCGGTCGGACCGGGCGGTCCGGGTCGGGTTTCAAAACATTGATAAATAGGGACCGATACTCATGTTAATAAACAAGCTTTTCTACATAATTTCACACGGTTGCATGTAAAAGTTAACTAATAGATTTTCGGGATAGAAAAAGTTACAAAAAAAACTTGAGATTGTTGGAGTACAACAAACAGAAATTCAAAATAGTATATAACAAACATTTTTAATGTATTTTTGAAAATTTTCCTATATGGAATTTCAAATGTTATGTAGTATCATTTCACGTCAATATTAGAAAAGTAGAAAATTTTGAAATTTATTATAAATAAACATTTATTTGAAACTATTGTAAACAAAAAATAAAGTTTTATCTTAATTAATATATGGACTAACAAAAAGAAAAAAGAAGATAAGGAAACAAATAACTTTTCCATTTGTATACATACTTCAAAATGTATAAGGAAATAAATTTTCCATTAAAAGTATATATTTAAAAGAGAAAATTAGAAAAATGGAACACTCTCAAATTAGATTTTTCCCAATAGGATTTTGGAACATAATTTTGTCACAATAGGATTTTAATTTTGTTAAATCCGATTATACCCCTAAATTATGATTTATTAAAATATTGTTTCTATATTATATTAATTTAGCTTAAAAAAAGGAAAATAAGTAAAAAAATAAAATAAAAAACGAACGCATCTGTTGCGTTTTACAGAAAGAGACAAAAGGCAACATTATTTTTTTTTCTTCTTCTTCTTATTGACACAAATAGCAATGGCGTCTCTTCTGTATTTCTCCAAAATCTCTTCACAACTGATTTCTTCACATCTCTTCTGTTTCTAACACCCATGGGTTCGAGGAGACTCTCTCGCGCAAGCTACTTGTTTAACCGTTGCTTGAAATCGATAGCAAACTCTCGAAAAAGCTCTTGCTGTCAAACTGTTAATCTCGTTCTTGATGGTTCTTCAATGGCTTCTTTTTCTATCTCTTTTTCTTCATTAACTCAAAGATTCTTGTGTTTAATAATCTCAGTCACTTGATTGAAACTGTTGAAAGGAACAATCTTGGGAATGCTCTCTCACACTTTAGCATGTCTTATATGATATATCTATATGTTGTTGATTTCAATTTTTCCTTTAATCATCTTACTGAGACTAAATTAGTTTGGTTCTTAGCTGAAACAAGATATCTCTTTGGCTAGGATTCTTTGTAGTTCAATCCTGTGAACTTTATCCTTTACGCTTACCTCTCATTTGTGATTTCAAACCAAGATTGTTCATCTAAGCTTATGAGGTTCTCGGCTTCATACACAACATCTCCTTAGTTGATGACGCCCTTCTCCTCTAATATGTCTTCATACACAAACCAAGGGATTGTCCAAACAAAGACATACATTTTTGTCATTATTAAACATAGATTTATGAAAGTAAATGATGAAACAGAAATATGAAAATATGGAAATATCCTTTTTTCGTGATTTATGTAGAATATGTTTCCTAAATAGGGTAGAATAGTGCTTAGTGGGTATAAAATCTAATCTGCATAACGCGTCATATTTGGTAAAAGCCAGAATAGGTATTAATCTATAAGGTTGACCAAAGAGTCATCAGTAGAATATATATTCTAGCTTTTAGTAAACCGAAGACATATGGCTAGAATACCATTAAACATATTCTACCAAAATTAGAATATATAAGAAAATTTTGTTTACGATATATACCAAAGGTAGATCATTGTGTAATACTTAGTATACGATTTCTAAACTAAGTAGATGGCCAGAATGAGTATTATATGCTCAGCTAGTATATTAAATAAAATATGATTTATCTATTTATTTTTTACGAAAAAAATACATAAGTAGTCTTACTTATGTTTCTAATAATTTTCATATTTTTAAAAAAAAATTTAAAATTTAAATTATTATCTTTTCATTAAGTAAGGGTAAGACATGTCAAAAATGGTCAAAATTGTCGAAAGTTCTATTTGGACAAATCCAAGTTGAAAACGTTCCATTTTTCTAATTCTCTCTATTTAAAATGAAGTAGATATACTACGGTGAAGAGAAAATTAAGTTTTAAAAAATATAACAACAAAAAAATATTATTTTTATTAAAGCTACTTGAAAGTAAGATTGTCTACACTCTTATAAAAAACATGTTTAATTACATATAAAGGATTTCATCACTCTCTATCAATTAAAAAGAGGAATTGTAAAAAGATTCATGTAAAGAATCATATTGCAAACTTTTATATTGCATAATATACTAAGAGAATGTGCTCTAAATACTAGAAATACACTAAAAATAAAGAATATGTAAGCTCAACATTTTAGTACTTATAATTATGTATGAAGAAATTAAAAGTTCATATCGTAATATATTTATGCATTTTACTATATATACTAAAAAAATAGGTGTAATATAAAATCATAGTTTGTTAAATTTGTGGCAATTCAATAATTTCTAATTCATTGTTATATGTTGGGACTTGTAGATAGTTGAACTGCTATCGCAAGAATAAGATAAAGGATGTTAAGAAATATTGATTTGGTTGCACATGATTTTATCCAAAAAATATAGAAACAATAAATCTAGTTTGACAAAAGAAAAGACAATTATAAAAGTTGAGACATCATCTCAAATCTCCCTAAAAATAAAATTCAAACCTCTTATCTCCTTCTTTAACCTCTTATACCCTCATTGTGTTAATGATATATGAAAAGACCAAATTACCCCTCGTTAAATTATAAAAGATTTTTAAAAAATCAGAAAAGAAAGAGAGAAAAAAGAACAACAAAACGCCGAAACGCGAGTTTCATCTCATTATTTTCTTTGCCGTTGTGATCGACCTCTTTGTCGTGGCCGTTGCGAATTCCGGCAAACCCCGGTCGGAATTCAGGTTAGTTCTTATCTCCTCCTCTAGCTTCATCGGATAAAATGATGGTTTAGGGTTTGCAATGGAATTTGATGAATTTGGTATGCGCAATGGTGTTTTGCCATTGTATCTAAGTCGATTAGTATATGAAATTGGTTTTAAAAAATCATTTCAGTGGTTGAGTGGGAGTGCATAGGCAGTAGATTCGTACTGAAACCATTAAATTTGAGTTTTCGTGAAAGGAGAATTTGGTAGCACTAGTGAAACTAATGAGGATTCATTTAGTTTCATTGGAAAGCTGGTAAAATTGTGGATAATTTAATGAGCTTTTTGCATTGTTTTGGCAGGATACAATGAGCAAGTATGTGAGCATATATTTTAGATTCCAAGATCGCATGTATAGTGTAACGCTGAAGGAGATTTCAGTGGAGGATAAATCTTTTTTAATGATAGAAGAAAGATTTTATAAGAAACTTGCGTTGGATGTAAGTAAGGTTAAACTGAAATTGAGTTACATTCTGTTGTTGGTTGGATGTGATGAACAATTAACTCTTTCTGATGATGAGGATCTGTTTGTTTACCTAACGACCATTGATAAAGAGAACCGTAAATGTATTTTGTTTGTGAAGGCCACGAGTAGATCGTAACAGCTCGAGCAACTGTCGTGTATAACTCACGGATGATTCTACGAATTTTATAAGAAAGCAATTAGGATATCTCTATAATAAGTGTTAATTATATTAATGTAATGTGTACTGGTTTTTTTTAATATTTTGGCAATTTAATGTTTATTGGATTTAAGCCCAAATTGTTTTTGAATTAGACTCAAAAATGAATAAAAGTTTGAGAAAAATGGTCCGGTCCATTCCAAGTGTGTGTATATGTGCATCCTCTCAGCTTGTCTTTTCAACTTCTTTCTTTGTCAAATGTCACAACTCTTCAGTTTCGCCCAAAGCAAATTTTCAATTTTTTCTTTGTTCCAGTAAAAAAATTTGATCGACTCTCTATCTCTCTCATCATGTCGTCTTCTCCGAATATGTCCGATAAGTGACTTCTCTCTCTCTTCACACACTTTCCCCTTCTTTTTCTTAATTTCATTCTGTGACGCTCTCTTGTTTACTTAGTTTCACGGTTTCCTCTCTCTCTCTCTCTCTCTCTCTCTTCACTTGCATGTCTCCATTTATTGGTCCAATCACGGAACGCTTAGCGAAGGATTAGAAGCCGAAAAAGTTTTTACTTAATGTATATAAGTATATAGGCGTATATACACTATATAAACGTGTATATACACTATGTTCTAGTATTATGTGCTTATCTATATGGGTAATGATGTTTAAAATAGTGATGTGACATAAATTTTTAGATAATTGATGTAAATTTTTAAAGATTTTTATTAAGAAGTTTTTACAGATAAAAAAGTCATAGAGAAAGTGGAGAAGGTCAAAGAGAAGTGAAGGAAGTCAAAGACGACAAAGAAGAAGTGAAGGAAGTCAAAGACGAACGAAAGGAAGTGAAGGAAGGAAAGGAAGAAGAAGGAAAGGAAGAAGAAGAAGAACAAAGAAGAAGATGGAGAGAACGGGACTGAAGAAGAAGTTTCAGACAAAGATGAAGAAGTTTACTAAGGGCCTATATTATAGAGGTCAAGTCAGACGACCGAGTTATTGTCTGAAAGAGAGAGAGAGAAGGAGACATCGATGATAGTGTGAGCTATCCACCAACTCCAAAGCGTCGTCATCCACCACCACCGTTAATGAATTAATATAATTATTTTTGTTATGTTCAAACTAATGACTTATTATATTTTATTTCTATTATGTTCATATCTTATTCTTAAATAATCCTATGTTTTTGCCATACCAAACAAATATAACATATGAACAAATAATAAGTCATTATTTTCAAAATATAACATACGACGGCAAACCAAACACCAAAAACTAAAAATATTCCTAGTTAATATAACATATGAACATATGAACAAATATTTTTCGTATTTTCAAGAACACTTTGGTAGTAAATACGAACTAGGAAGGGAAAAGTCAAAGAAATCTTGATCCAAAACATGTTATTGCACAAAACAATAAGTTTTACATGTTAAAGCACTAAAATTTAAAGTAAAACTACTAAATCAAATTTAAAGGATAGGTAATACTAAATAAAATAGAAAATACCCAAAAGTAGACCTATGAGGAATTTTCGTAAAAACTAATATCTTCTGTATAACTATGAACAATTCTTTTGTCGGGGAGATGAAATGTTTTGGTGCCAAAACAAAAAAACACAGAATCGAACTACAACACGATTCTCCTCTATGGTTTACCAAAACCAAAGCTTTAGTAACCACGTTTGGACTAGACGATTATCTATAAACCATTGAACCAGAATATTGTTATCACTTAGTTCATCAAACCAAAGCTTTGGTTTTATCGGTTAACTCGACATATTCTCCTCTATTGCTACATTCCCCTAGCTTAACTCCATCATCTCCATCTGAAAATTTAGTAACTATGTTTGGGTAAGACGGTTATCTCTAAATCCTTAAACTGAAATATTGTTATCTCTTAATTCATCAAGCCAAAGCTTTGGTTTTATCGGTTAACTCGATAGATTCTCCTCTATTGCTACATTCTCTGGCTTAACTCCCTCGTCTCCATCTAAAAATTTAGTAACCACGTTTGGATTAAACGGTTATCGCTAAACCATTAAACCAGAATATTGTTATCTCTCAGTTCATCAACCGGAAACCAGAATCAACCACATCAATTATTACAGACTCTTATATCTTGTTTTTGTAGCAATCATTTTTGATTATGGTTATGCTAGTCCAGTTATTATTTAATTGGACGATACATAAGTCCGATAAAGCATGATTGGCTCGTATCGTCGTATTGCACCAGTAAATTGGTTAGATGCAGCTAACTTTAGAATTTACAACTCATAGCTCCATTTTCACCTGATTTGGATGTAAAGTAGTTGAAGCCATCAAGAAATTGGCTTGATGCAGCTGATTTTAGAATTTACCTAATTTGGATGTTCCCCACGTAGTTTCACCATATTTTCACCACCTCTTCGTCATACAGTTTCACCTTGTTACCTTTTCACCTGATTTGGATGTTCGTCACATAATTTCACCATAGTTTCACCATAACTTCTCCTATATTGTCACCAAACCGACATTTTCTACCACAAAATGTAACAAGCTAAATTTTTTAGCAAAAGAGAAACCCGAATACTATTCATGAGATTTTAAAATCCTTTTCAATCAACATGTAAGCGAAGAGACATATAAACATGTAGTTTGTGAACCAAAAACTACATTATGTTACTATCTTGCATAATTCTTCATTCATAGGAGCAGTCAGACGATTTGGAAGACCGTTCAAGAAATCTTCAATATATACCGGTTGAGAGGAAGTAAAAAGCTGATCAAAATATGTGACAACATTATCAACCTTCTTATTCTCACAATCATGTAACACTCCAATCCCTATTTCATTCTCAGATAAATTCGTATTGATCATGACCAAAGACTGCGTTTTCTGATCCATTTCTTTGCTTTTTTGAGCTTTTATTTGCTATGAAACCCCGTAAAACAAATGTTATTAGAAGTTTTAGAGTGATTCTGTGTGTCTTGATTATGTGTTGAAAAGTAAAAAACAGAACCCCTGTCTTTGTTCACCTCATTCGTGATAACTGGAGCTTTTTCAGCCTTAAAAGTAGCTTTGTCTCATAGGATCATCATCCAAATCTTTGATTGATCTTTGAATCCTAAAGATACAAGTGTTCTTCTCTGTTGTATCTTACACTTGTAGATATTTTCGCATTTCGTCAAGAACATCCATCTAGATCCTCATTCGTCTTTAGGCTGCATCAAAGTCGACTTGTTCTTCGATAAGAACACCATAGAGAGAATCACCAGGATTGAGAAAAAAATTGTGGCACTTGTTGGCCAGAAAAAAACTACAATTAGCATCTCTATTAGTGCTACATAGTTCTACTTTTGCAAGGACTTAAATAGAATGGTTTGGGGGGCTCTCATTAAACAACTGGAATGCAATTTTTACCAAATTCAAAAACAACACTCGATAGAGGCAACAGAGTGGTCGACGGCGGTGACTGAGAATACAAAGTGGTGAAATGTAAGAGAGATGAAGAGCGATAGAGATCGATCAATAATTAGGGTCACGCGAATTGAAATCACATACTTGACTACTTTGTCTTCTTCGAGCATTCTTTTCTGGTTAGATTAGTACATGAATTTGGGACACATGGTTTAAAATTGTGTTTGGTTATAGGGTTTTCTTGATCACGATTTAAAATCGCGCTTGATTTTAGATTTCGCTTGATGATCCGGTTAAGATCCAATGGGTCAATGGGTGAGCGGTTTTACCCGTGATTTTATTATAAATATCATGACTTCTAATGTAATTTACTCTTTTTCGAATTAAAAATTATTATATATAATATCTGTTTTATTTGAAAGACTTTTGTGATTAATGATTCACATATGACATATAGAGGGACTGGATACCATTTTTCATAAAGTTCCACACATTTTTGAATGCAAGCATGGCTTTCTTATCTCCTATAACTTTTTTTTGTGAAAGCATAAACTTTTATATATATATATATACATAATAAGTTTTGTGTGTCCATTTAATGAGATGGATATTTTAATGCTGACGTAGAGTCTAATGCTGATGTGGATAGTCTCTTTCTTCAGGATGTGAGGCTGAAAATATTTCAGAGATTCGGCCTAAGGAATTATTATCTCCTCCACACCTCTCTTATCTACCCTCCAAAATATCCAATCAAATGTAACAAAACAATTAAAACGAAAGAAATGACTCAAAATCAGAGCACATCTTAACACAACTTCGTCCTTCTTGCCGAGAAAGTTTTACCGGAAAACAGAGGAAAAGGAGCTCCTTTTTCTCACTTCAATGGGTAGCAAGATGCTCTTCAGTTTCACAAGCCCTCGACTTTTCTCCGCCGTTTCTCGCAAACCCACCTCTTCTTTCTCTTCTCCTTCTCCTTCCTCGTCGTCGTCAAGGACCCAGTGGGCTAAGCTCTGCCCTGGAAGATCGATTTCCTTGAGAAGAAGATCCTTCTTGTTGCCTGCAAAAGCCACCACTGAGCAATCAGGTCTTCATTCTCTGCCTCTCCTTCTCTTGATTACCGAAAGTTGTAGCCTTTAAGAATTTTGGATAGATTAATCACAAACCCTTTTAAAATTATCGACTCTCGAACTCATTCTTCAATGGTTTGATTGATTCAATAGCAAAGGTTGTTTGTATTCAATGTTCGGGGTCTCAAGTGCAGTGTCTCTTTTTGTGTTTCCTTAAGGTCAAGTGGGAGGAGAAGAAGTAGATAGCAATATTATACCTTATTGCAGCATCAACAAGGCTGAAAAGAAATCACTTGGTGAAATGGAACAAGAGTTTCTCCAAGCCATGCAAGTAACGCTACTACTTAAACCCATTTCCTTTTTATAAACAAATCTTCAAGAGCCTGAAAATTGCTTCTTCTGTGCAGTCTTTCTATTACGATGGTAAAGCAATCATGTCTAATGAAGAATTTGATAACCTTAAAGAAGAGTTGATGTGGGAAGGAAGCAGTGTTGTCATGCTAAGTAATCCTTCTATGAGTTTTAGAATTTTTCGATCTCTTTCGTTTTGGTGTAAGGTCCTCCTCATCTTTTGTTGGTTTTTATCATTGTAGGTTCTGATGAACAACGTTTCTTGGAAGCTTCCATGGCTTATGTTTCCGGTAATCCTATCATGAATGATGAAGAGTTTGATAAGCTTAAACTGAAACTAAAGGTTAATACTTCATTATAAACGTAGAGATTTACTAAGATAACATTTCTTTTAAGCTTCAGTTTATGATTCTGTTTGCTTCAATAGATGGATGGTAGTGAAATTGTGTGCGAAGGTCCAAGATGCAGTCTCCGTAGTAAAAAGGTAAACATAACACAAGAATCAAGATTCATTGTTCAGATTTGACCATAGAAAGATATTTACAGTTTAAAATTTCTTTAATGCAGGTGTATAGTGATCTCGCTGTAGATTATTTCAAAATGTTCTTGCTAAATGTTCCAGCCACCGTTGTTGCTCTCGGCCTGTGAGTCTATCTATACGGTCCTTTTGAACATTCAAATCATGTTCAGACTTTTGTCTTTTGCTTACATGTTTTCTACAACTGTGGCGGTACTTTCAGGTTTTTCTTCCTCGACGACATTACAGGTTTTGAGATCACATACATTTTGGAGCTTTCAGAACCTTACAGCTTCATATTCACATGGTTCGCCGCTGTTCCTTTGATTGTATATCTGGCTCTATCAATCACCAAGTTAATCGTCAAAGACTTCTTGATCTTGAAGGTAAAGAAAACCATTACTCAGATTGCAAAAGAAGAAAAAACAAACAAGTGAGTCCTGTATGAGTGTTGTTTTGTTTTCGGCAGGGTCCTTGTCCAAATTGTGGAACGGAGAACGTCTCCTTCTTCGGAACAATTCTATCAATCTCCAGTGGTGGTAAAACCAACGCTGTCAAATGCTCCAAGTAAGATTTTAGCTTTAGATATGGTTTCAAATGTTAGAACACATTTAAACAGTATTTGAATCTTTTGATCATCTCTGTTTTTTCACGGTTTTTTAGCTGTGGAACCGCAATGGAGTATGACTCGGGTTCTCGGTTAATCACATTGCCAGAAGGAAGCCAAGCTTGAACCCTTTGAGGTATACACATTTCGTTTAATAGTAAATTCTGATCTTTTACTTTCTTTGATACAAATGGGTATCTGAGATAGTAAAATTTGAACTTTTTTCCCCCAACAAGATGAAGATGGGAAAAGAAGATTGGGTTTTGTCAGAAGCAAAAATAGATTTGATGTCTGTATATTTAAGATCTTCCATGTTAGCTCTATCTCTTTCACATGCTTTCTGATTTGTAAGTATTTTGTAAGAGCAATAAGGAGAAATATATTATACAAAATGAATACGTCTTCATCAACCTTTTGTTATTTTTAAGGTGATATATGAACATTAATGTAGTTAAATCAACCATCAAATTTTAAATCTTTTGTTTCAATAGTGAAAACTTTTAAGAAACCATAATCGACAACAAAATCAAAGTTAAGTTTTACACTCCTTCAGTTTATGGTTTTAAGGTTTTTCGCATGTATTAAAAAAAGTGATTAAATGTTATGTTTTATCACTATTTAATTAATTATTTTATTGGATTTGTTTATTAAATAAGTTAGAAGAATAAAGATAAACTAAAAATTTGATTAATATTAGCACTAGAAATTTAAAAAGACACTTAAAATGAAACAAAAGTTAATGTCTAAAATGACATTTAGAAAAAATGGAGGGACTAGTTCTGTTTTTGGTACTTTTAAATTGTATAAAAGGACATGTCCTCCTCTTGATGTCCTGCCGCTGGCCATTCTGGCTCTTGAACCTTCGAGATTGGAGTTGCCGCTGATTATTCACTCGCAACATGCTAGCCCGTTGAGCACTGAGCACACACAGAGTGATCACGGAGATGTCGAGATGGATGATTTTGCGGAGAGTCGTAAACGCAAGTTGGAAGAGGGTGAATATTCGATGGGACAGAGGAAGAAAAAGGTGCTTGAGCCGGGTGAGGGTAGTGGTACAGCTTACGAGGATGAAGACGACGGAGGCGCGGTGGGCCCAAATCCACCGCTAGCGCCATGAATACGGCCGTTTGAAACTGTCAAGGCCTTGGCATAGACTTGACGGTTCAATACCTTAAGGAGATACGTAGGAAATATCTCTCGGACATCATATGCCCACTCAAGACGAAGCAAAACGATAATTATATTTGTGATCTATGTGTTGATATCGAGTATGATTACTATTTTACGGTACCGCCACAAGGCCTTAGTGGTGGTATAGCAATGTTCTGGAAGAAGTCCGTAGATGTTGTTGTTAATTTCTTTTCTGCAAATCTTGTTCATTGTAATGTGGTTTTTAATGAAATTTGATTCGACTTGTCTTTCATGTACTGGCACCCTGAATCACAACTCTGTCATCACTTATGGGAAAAGATTGAAAGAATTTCAACTACTAGAGATGGATCTTGGTTAATTATCGGTGACTTCAATGAGATTGCAAGTAGTGATGAAAAGAAAGGTGGTCCTCTAAGAGCCAAATATACGTTTACAGATTTTCGGAGAATGATAGCTGTTTGCAACTTTCATAACCTTAAAAGTATAGGTGATCGCTTTACTTGGACAAAGAAACGTCATAAACATGATATTCGTTGTTATCTCGACAAAGCCATGGACAATTCTGAATGGCTTTCGATGTTTCCATCGGCTCTCTTGAAATGTTTGTCGTTTGAAGGCTCGGACCATCGGTCTTTGGTTACTTCGATGAATCGCCCTATCACTCTTCAGCAAAAACAATTCTACTGTGATAATAGTTTGATATCCAACAAGAGGTTTAAATGAGAAGTAGTAGAATCCTGGGCGAACCCGCGACATAATGACATACCTTTTGATGGGAAAATTAAGGAAGTACGGAAAACTATTTCTAAATAGAAGAGGACTCATAAATCAAATGCCGCTAAAAGAATCAGATACCTAAAGAAACGTTTAGCCAATGCATTTTTTGATAATCGTACTTCGACATCAACTCGAAATGCCATCAGAAAATAATTAAACCAAACATATAAGGATGAAGAGCATTATTGGAAAATGAAGCGTAGGAATCAATGGCTGAGTTTAGGCGATAGAAACACGAAGTATTTTTACGCTAAAACAAAAACTTGGGACTCGAAAAACAAACCTCTTGCTACCGAAGATGATTTGGGTAAGATCTACCGTAGAGACGAAGAGATTGGCCAAGCGGCGGAAGCATACTTCACTTCCTTGTTCTCTAGTGACGGACACGAGGAAAGCATTCATAATAGCGTACTTGAAGGATTTGATCAACGAGTAACATAGCCCATAAATGTGAAGCTCACTCAAATGGTAACGAAAGATGAAATACGGTTAGCAATTTTTGATATTAGGGCAACCAAAGCTCTTGGCCTTGATGGATTTACTGCTGCGTTTTTCCAACAGTTTTGGCCAGACATCAAGAGTGATATTATCACCGAGGTTACCGATTTCTTGCGGTCAGGTATAATGATGGGTAAACGCAACCATACTAATATATGTCTAATACCAAAAAAGACCTCCCAATGAAGATGTCAGATTTTCGGCCTATTTCTTTGTGCAATGTCAGTTACAAAATCATATCCAAAATTTTGGTAGCTCGCCTCAAAGAACATTTACCAACTCTCATCTCTCAGAATCAAGAAGTTTTCATCCCAGGAAGGAATATACTAGACAATGTCATAATCTCTCATGAGGTTCTTCATTCACAAAAATCTCAGAAAAGATGGGCTAAATCCTATATGGCATTAAAAATATATATCACTAAAACGTATGATCGATTGGAGTGAATTTTTTTGCAGCGTACAATGATGGCTATGGGTTTTACTAACACATGGATTAACTGGATCATGGCATGCGTAGAATCAGTGTCTTTCTCGGTGTTGATTAATGGCAATCCGAGAGGCGAGATAACTCCAGGACGTGAGATAAGACAAAGTGATCCTTTATCCCCTTACCTTTTCATTCTATGCGTTGAAATCCTAACCCACATGGTCTCATCAATGGCTTTAAAGAAGAGGATTAAAAGTATCAAACTAAGCAATACAGGACCAACTCTGCATAACTTAATGTTTGCGGATGACGCTTTATTCTTTTGTCACGCCTATCCCCGATCTTGTAAGGCTATTATCGAAAGTCTCCGCAAATATGAGATGATTCCGGTCAAGTTGTCAATTTGAATAAGTCGGTCATTACTTTCGGCTCTAGAGTTTCTGATAGTGTCAAAACACGGTTGCGTCACATCCTTAACATTCACAACGAGGGTGACAATGGGAAGTATCTTGGGTTACCGGAACAAGTAGGACGCAAGAAGAAGGATATTTTCAAATTTATTGTCGAAAAAGTGCAAAAGAGAACAAGCAATTGGACAAATAAGTTTCTCTCAGAAGCTGGAAAAGAGACCATAGTTAAAATAGTGGTGCTTGCTCTTTTGGTTTAGACAATGAATTGTGTTAAACTTCCAGAGGAATATGTGAAGATAATGAGGCATCACTTGCTGCATATTGGTGAAGCAAAGGAAATGATCAACATGGTTTGCATTGGTTCGCTTGGAATCATCTAAGTAAATCAAAGAGGGATGGAGGATTGGGATTTAGGAACATTTAAAATTTTAATAATGCTCTTCTTGGTAAACAAATTTGGCGATTACTATACAACCCAACGTCCCTTGTTGCTCAAGTTGCTAAAGGTAGATACTATCTTGAAGGATCAATTATGGAGGCCACACACGGGAGAAAACCGTCATTCATTTGGCGATCACTCTTAGAAGGCTGAAACTTGGTTAAGAGAGGTATGCGTGTAGTCAATGGTCAAAGCACTAAAATATGGGAGGATAATTGGATACCTGATTCACCGCCACGACCACCTCGATGGATATATGATCCACTCACTGAGGCCACTATGGTTGCTAAATTATTATCCTCTACAAAGGCATCCTGGGATTATGGAAAAATTGAAGCAAATTTCATACTTGAGGATGTGGAGCTTATCCACACTTTAAGACTAAGCCGCTTCTCAGACATGGATTTTGTGGGATAGTCCTATACTCCGCAGGGTATTTACACAGTCAAATCGGCGTTTCGATTAGTTGAGCAAACAAGTGATCGAAATATAACTCCTATCCCTGGAAGAACCAACCTCAAAGACTCTCTTTGGAAGATTAAAACGGCCTCGAAAATTAAACTTTTCCTTTGGCGTGCACTGTCCACTGCTTTACCTGTGGGAACTATATTGAGGCAAAGACGCATCACATCGAACGTTGTTTGCAGAAGATGTTGCCAAGAAGAAGAAAGTTTGAATCACTTATTCTTGACTTGTAACTATGCAACAACCATTTAGAGGGGACTTCAGACTATTGATCCGGTTATGTTTAACTCTAATGCCTCTTTTGAAGATAAAGTGCAGAGTATAATTCCGAAACAATCATAAACTTCTCCTCTCAAGAATGGCTCGCCAAGCTCCAATTTGGGCGGTTTGGCGACTTTGAAAAAGTCGAAATCTCTTGGTATACCAGAAAAAACCGAGCCAGTGGAGTCAAGACCTGAGGCTTATTCTCCAAGACACGGAAGAGTTCTTAAATGCTTTTGATCCTCTCTCCACCTCTTTGGAAGCTCCACGAACCCTTTCTCATTGGAAAAGACCTTCGCCGTGTGCCGTTAAATGTAACTTTGATGCTAGTTTTCGAGGATATCATTGATCTCATGCAGGATGGGTAAGTTGGGGTGTTGACGGAATTTATCTGGAGTCAGGTCATGCTATTGGACATAGTTGCAGTGATGTTTTCGAAGCAGAGCTACATGCATTACTATTCTCGATTCAGCAAATGTGGATCAGAGAATATTGTCGAATAATATTTGAAGGAGATAGCAAGTCAATACTCAAATTAATCAAGGGGAAAAAACGTTGTTTTCCACATCATAACTTGATCTGCGACATTTGAGGATGGTTATCCCGGTTCACAATGTCTGAGGTGGTATGAGTTCGGCGCGAATCAAACCAAGTAGTTGATTGTCTTTCAAAATTGACTTTCTCACCTCAATCAATATTTGAATCTTTTTCCTTTGTATCTCATTGTATTACAACTTTGTTATTGGGCGACCATCGTTAAATCAATAAAAACAGTTAGAAGAAAAAAAGGACATGAACATTTCTAATATCATTGTTAAAATTTGGATCTCACTTTGGACCCTTAAAAAATCACTATATCAAGAAAATTAAAGGCACACATGATATATGTGGTTCACCTTAATTGTGCAACGTACATTTACTTTCTGCCGTGTTGTATTATTTTATTTTAATCAAATTTCAATAAATTAATTATATCATATTCTTAGTTATAGCTATTAAATACGCCATATTAATATCTATTAACTATTATATTGGTAATGTAGGCTCGACACAACTCAACAAAAAAAAAGTAAACACTTCTTTTTTTTGTTAATAAAGTCTAAAAACACATATAAGGAAAGTACAGACAAAAGTTATAACACAAACATTACACAAAAGAAGAAAAGGACGTCACAGGAATATTAGCACGCCCAATGTCTCTTCTTTTTCCTTTGTTAAATTACTATTATTACCTTTTATTTTGAATGATAATTAACACAATATAATCTTCTTCTGTTTTTGGTCAGGACACAAAGAGTAATCATGATGATCATCTTCCCATGCCTCATCATCATTAACCCAATTTTCTCCTCCACTAGACCCTATCAAGAGTCAATTGCTTTTGTGTCTTCTAATTTTAAAACCCTTTGTTAGAACGGTCATATGCTTATTTACATGTCTTTAAATTTTAGTGGAAATGTTTACAATGTTATATCTACAAAACACATGCCCACAAAGTAAAACATAATCACACTTTTCTTTTTCCTTTTTATTTACTCTTCTTCACATCCTCTGCAAACCTCTAGAATCGCTGGATCCTCTCATGGATTCATATTCTTTTTTTTTTTACATCAAAAATCTCTATCATCATTATTCTCATCATACTTCTCTTATCATTTCACCAATCTTACTCTCAACCCATTCAATCAACACATCTCTAAGATCTCATGATCAGAGATTACACCATTAGAAACATTAAAAAATAAATCTCCCTTCTAGGTTTTTCCGTTACAGACATCAACAAGGTCAAGTTTCACATAAGGTCATGCATGAAGATGGGAGGCATGCCCTGGAGAGAGGATCATGGTGGTTAGAGAAAACCTCGGTTCAAATTCATATTCAATCTATTCCACAGGTTATAACCTAATCGGTTCTCATTACCAATTCTTTTTACCGGTTCTCGGGTCAAAGGCTAACCCTGAGGGTGTGGCCACGAACCATTGCGAAATCAACGTCAAAACCCAATACTGATATTTTTCTTGAGAAACAAGGCAAGTAGAAACCCTAGCCCTAAGTCTTGTGTGCGTGTTTCACAAGCAATTTAGTGAGCAATTTCGCCTTATGTGGGTAAAGGAACAAGACAAGGGCAACATGCAGCTCGAAGCAAAGATGAGTGTGGTGGTGGTGGGATGGTGACGGAATCGACTGGAGGCAGCGGAGGAGGAGGAGCCTTGAGTCGGTGGAAAGTGGCAGGTGGGGAGTGTGATTCCACTGGGGATGTTGGTAGTGGCTATGGAGAGAAGAGCTTTTTGAAGACGAAACTCTTCAGGTATCAATGACATATATGGCTCCTTCTGCTTTAACTACTACTCTTCTTCTTTATTTATTTTTGGTCTAAAACAATCCTTTTAATAACTACCCACAAATTTGTTTTCTGATTTTTTCATTTCTAGTGAGTTTTAAGCATAACACTTCTTATACCAAAGATACAACGTCATAGTCATACAAACGAACTACAAAACATAAAAATATACATTTTTACACGAGCAGTGTAGTACTTTCTATGAACATAAAAATATACAATTTTATCTAAGAATCTGAAACTAAATTTCATCCATTTTTTATTTAATTTTCTAAAACGGCTAGAATCTTATGTTTTCTCTTTTACCATATGCAAAAGGGAAGTCTTTTACAAAATGGAGCATTTTCACTTTTTAATGGTGTATATATACTCATTTTGGTCTATTAAGAATTCTTTTTTTTTTGGTAAGAAATTAAAAGGAGAGACTTACAAAAATACACCTTTGTATAGTCTGTTTTTCAAAAATACCCCTGCTTGAAAAAATTATATTTTTACACCTCCCTTTTTAATGAAAAAGACCNCCTAAACCCTAAACCATAATTCCTAAATTTTAAACCCTAATAGCTAAACCCTAAACCCTAATCACTAAACCCTAAACCCTAATAATTAAACCCTAAGCCCTAACCCCTAAACCTTAAACCCTAACAGTTAAACCCTAAACCCTAAACCATAATCC
>OVAN01009442.1:0-15919 GCA_900406275.1 Anastatica hierochuntica | reverse complement strand
ACCGCACCATGACGCATTGGTTGTCTCTTTGTCGGTGGCGAATTGTTTGGTGAAGAGAGTACTCATCGAAAATGGGAGTTCTACGAACGTACTTTTCCTAGGAGCATACGCAGACCTGGTCTGACCCAGGAAGCCTTGGTCAAGAAGACCACGCCGCTGGTGGGCTTCAGCGGGGAAGTCAAGCAGACCATAGGAGAGATAGCGCTCCCGGTGGGTGCCGGAGGAATCAACTTATCCACTAAGTATTTTGTCATAGATTGTCCTTCCGCCTACAACATGATCATGGGCAGACCCTGGATACACGAGATGAGAGTAGTGCCATCAACCCTGCACCAAGTACTCAGGTTTCCAACCCCAAGGGGAATAAAAGAGAGCAAGGGTGACAAAGAAAACGCTCGATCATGCTACCAGACCACCTTGAAGGGAAAGATGGCTCCATTATAGCAATTACAGAAGCCACTTCATGCATTGCATACTGAAGAGCTGGAAGTGGAACAATTGGACGACGTTCCTCTGGTACCCAGAGAACAAGGCAGAAACCTTAGAATAGGGGAAAGATTGCAGGAAGGCATCCGCCAAAGGCTGATAACTTTCTCAGATCTAACGCAGACTGCTTCGCCTGGTCCCACGTGGATATATCAGGAATAGACCCGGAAGTCCCACATACCCGGCAGTCAAGCAAAAAAGAAGGAAGTTCGCACCTGAACAAGACCAGATCATCAACGATGAAGTCAAAAACCTCCTGGTGGTTGGGTTCATTAGAGAGGTCCAGTATCTGAATTGGCTAGCGAACGTCGTCGTGTTCCGGAAGAAAAACGACAAATGGCGGGTCTGCATAGACTTCACAGATCTAAACAAATCTTGTCCTAAGGATCCTTTTCCACTATCCCATATAAATAAGTTGGTCGAAGCCACATCTGGACACCAGCTAATGAGCTTCATGGATGCCTTTTCCGGGTACAATCAAATACTTATGCACCCGGGCGACCAGGAAAAGACGTCCTTCATGACCTCTTGTCGATTCTATTGCTATAAGGTAATGCCTTTTGGGTTGAAGAATACAGAATCCACTTATCAGAGGCTAGTCAACATGATGTTCGCAGACCAAATTGGCCAAACCATGGAAGTCTATATAGACGACATGTTGGTCAAGTCCTTAGAAGTGGAAGACAATATAGCCACCTGCAGCAAGCTTTCTCCACCTTGAGGAAGTACAACATGAAGCTCAACCCCTCTAAGTACTCATTCAGATTAAGCTCCGGAAAATTTTTGGGGTAGATAGTCACATACTTGGGCATTGACGCGAACCCAGAGCAAATAAGGGCGATCCAGGCGATCTCTTCGCCCAAGACTCCACGAGACGTCCAGAAACTCACTGGAAGAATGGCCCCCTTGAGTAGGTTCATATCCAGGCTATCCGACAAGTCGCACGCCTCCTTTGAAGACCTTAAGTTCACAGGGAAATTTGAATGGAACCAGGAGGCCGAAGACGCCCTAGTCAAACTCAAAGAGTATCTCACAACGCCACCTCTTCTCTCCAAACCCAAGACGGAGAGCCTTTGCTCTTGTAACTGGCCATCTCAGAGCATGCCATGAGTGTCGTCTTGGTCAGAGAAGAAGGAAGCAAGCAGCATCCGGTGTACTACGTGAGTAAATCCCTCTAGACACCAAGACCCGCTATAGCCACCTGGAGAAACTAGCTCTCGCCTTGGTCGTCTCGGCCCGGAAGTTGCGTCCCTACTTCAAGGCTCACCTAGTGATAGTCATCACATCCTTCCCTATAAAGTTTGTACTCCACAAGCCAGAAGTATCCGGAAGGCTGGCCAAATGGGCAGTGGAACTTGGCGAGTACGATGTGATCTTCCGCCCTGCCACGGCGATCAATTCACAGGTCCTGGCTGACTTCGTAGCAGAATTATCCTCGCCGATGATACCAGGGGCAGAAGAAGAGGTCAAGATCCAACAAGAAAACAAAGGCGAAGAAGAATGGGAACTCTATGTGGATTGATCCAGCAATATACGAGGGGCAGGCGTAGGCCTCGTACTCATATCACCATGAGGGGAAGTGGTATCAAGAGCAGTAAGATGCAACTTTAGAGCCACTAATAATGAAAGTGAATATGAAGCCTTAATTGCGGGACTCAGCCTAGCAAGAGACTTGGGAATAGAAAACCTACAAGTTTACAATGATTCCCAATTGATCGTAAGCCAAACGCAAGGCAACAACCAAGAAAAAGACACTAGCATGACCAAGTACCTGGCCATAGCCAAGAGGCTCGTCAATTCGTTCAAAGCATGCAAACTCATGCAAATACCAAGGGAACAAAACTCGCATGCGGACGCCCTGGCCAACCTGGCCTTAGCCCTAAAAACAATGGAGCCGACTAGCGTATCCTTGCTGGTTCTCCAATGGCCGACTACGGATGAAGATGCCGAAGGGCCCCAAGTCTCTAACATAGAAGAAGAAGAAACCTGGATGACGCCCATTACGTCCTACCTAAAAGATGACGTCTTGCCCAACTTGAGGAGTGAATGCCAAAAAATCAAAAGGCAAGCATCCCGCTATTGCCTGATCCACGAAAAACTCTATAGAAGATCCTTCTCGGGTCCATACCTCAAGTGCATAAAGTCGGAAGACGCATATCTAGTCCTCAAGGAGCTGCAAGAGGGAGAATGCAGATCCCACTCTAGCGGAAGAAGCTTGATGCTAAGAGCCAAGAGGGCAGGCTATTACTGGCCTACAATGGCCTAAGACGCCCTCCAGATGGCCAAGTACTGTGACTAATGCCAGGGCACGCCCAAGTATCCAAGTTGCCCCCAAAAAACCTCAAGTCCGTAAGCTCTCCATGGCCATTCATGAAGTGGGGAATGGACATCATGGGAAAATTCCCGACAGCTCCTGGGCAGCTAGAGTACCTTTCGATAGTCACAGACTACTTCTCCAAGTGGGTGGAGGCAGAAGCCTTAAGCAAGATTACGGATGTCGAAATCAAGAGGTTACTCTGGAAGAACGTGGTAACACGATTCAAAACACCTCAAGAGATAGTTACAGACAATGGTCCGCAATTCACAACCAAAAACTTCGAAATGTTTTGCAAAGATTGGGGCATAAAGCTGAGTTTCGCAACTCCAAGACATTCGCAATCCAATGGGCAAGTCGAATCCACCAACAAGATGATAGTCAACCTTCCGAAAAAGAGGCTAGACGATGCCAAAGGTAACTGGGTCGAAGAGGTTCCAGCTACCTTTCTCTCTGCTCTATGGAGCAGAGGCAGTGTCCCCCACCGAAGTCAGTGTCCCCACAGCCAGGTCAGAACTCCTAACCCCAAGAGACAATGAAGAGCTGATGGCTTTGTCCCTGGATCTCCTTGACGAAAATAGGGAAGCCCAAGAATCTGAAACTGGAAGTACCAACAAGAAGTAGCTCGCAGGTACAACAAGAAGGTACGAACCTGGACGTTCCAACAAGGAGAATGGGTGTTGCGCTAAGTCTTTGAAAATACCAGGGACAAGGCCGCGGGAAAGTTGGCGCCTGGTTGGGAAGGGTCATATACCAAATCGTGGAAGTCAAAGGAGCAGGGGCATACATATTACAAGACAGGTACGGAAAAGTACAGCCAAATAGCTGGAATGCGTTACACCTAAAGTGTTACTTCTTCTAGAACAACGCCCCTGACCCGGACGACCATACCCCAGATACGTTTTCTGTTTTTGATTTTCAATTTTCTTACATCTCTTTATGTAATCATGATACGTCAAAGGATAGATACCCATCAATAAGATAACTGCTTTCTCACGAGAAAATTCAGTTAAAAAGCAAGTGGCAAATAAGTTGAATGATTACTCCTCAATAAAGAAGTAACATAAGCAACGTACCCTTCCAAGGCAAAAAGCAAAGAGCAAGGGGAAAATATGTTGAATAACTACTTCTCAATAAAGGAGTAACATAAGCAACATACCCTTCCAAAGAAAAAGCGAAAAGCTCAAAAAAAAAGAGAAAGAAACTCTGCTTGAACAAGGGAAAGCAAGAGACAAAAAAATGCTTATTCTGCTTAACAGAGAGTGGCCAACCGGAAAGCAGAGTGCTGAACAGAAAGCAAAAACAAGCTTAACATTGCTTACCATGCCGCAGTAAATGCAAAAACTATGCGGTCTGAGCATAGGAGCATCACCCATACCTACTTACCCAGACATGGGAGGTAGAAGAAAAGTTTGGCACTTGGACCCCTTTGCGGGAACCAATAAGACTAAGAGTGGCTTCACTGCAGGAAGCAGAGTGCAGCAAAGCAAAATACGCTATTTCCAGATAGCTGAATGCCAAAAAGCCAAAAGATACCTCCGGGTATCAAAAGGCAAAAAAAGGCAAGCTAGTGGTTACCTCCAGGTAACAGAAAGCCAAAAATCCAGAAGATACCTCCGGGTATCAAAAGGGCAAAAAACGCAAGCTAACGTTACCTCTAGGTAACACAAAGCCAAAAAGCCAGAAGATACCTAAGGGTATCAAAAGGCCAAAAAAACGCAAGCTAGTGGTTACCTCTGGGTAACAGAAAGCCAAAAAGCCAGAAGATACCTCCGGATATCAAAAGGCCAAAAAAACACAAGCTAGTGGTTACCTCTTGGCAACAGAAAGCCAAAAAGCCAGAAGATACCTCCGGGTATCAAAAGGCCAAAAATACGCAAGCTAGTGGTTACCTCCGGGTAACAGAATGCCAACAAGCCAGAAGATACCTCCGGGTATCAAGAGACTAAAAACGCGTCTGGGGAACCTAAAAACTGTCTAAGGACAAGAAGCAGAACTCCCTCAAAAAAAAAGAGAGAGATAATGAGGTTATCCCAACTCGGAACTAAAAGAACTCTCGAAAAACACGGTAAAGACTATAGGCCAATACGCCAGAAGTCAAATAGCCGGAATATCGACAAAGGCTAGAGACTCAAAGCTAAAAGCCAGCCGATCAAGGCACAGAGGCTAGAGGTTCAAAGCCAGAAGCCAAATAGTCGATCAAGGCACAGAGGCTAGAGGTTCAAAACCATAAGCCAGCCGACCAAGGCAAAAAGGCTAAAAGCTCAACGCTAGAAGTCAGCCAATCTCGGCAAAAAGGCTATAAGCTCTTAACCAGAAGCGAGCCGATCAAAGCGAAGGCCAAAGACCAATAGCCAGAAGTCAGCTGGCCAAAGTGCTAATGATAAGAAGCCCACCCAGGCATCATCTCTCAATCTACGTCAAAAGCTCGCTAAGGCGAAAAGACAACAGAGAGCTAAAAGAGATATTCATAAAAAGCCACTAAAGGCCATAAGATAAGTTTTAAAGCCTCGAATGGAAAAAAGGAAACAAGGCCAAGAAGGCCAACCAAGAGTCAAGGCCACTGAGGCCATAAAGTCATTACAAAGTCCACAAGGGGTAAGAGTAAGCCCATGCAGGAGCACGCCATCAACAAAAAATATAAAATCCCACAAGGGGAGAGCAACCTATTTCTTGATTATGGGTCTGGAGGCTAGGCAGCTGGAGGATCAGGACATGCATACTTCTCTGGTTCGTCTTCAAAGGTGGGAACTTCGAGGCCGTTTTCCTCTGCCTTTGCGATCGCCACCAGCTTGTAATTCTCGAACTCCTCCTACAAGTTCCAAGACTTGGCGTCACCCTTGAGGTAGTCCCAAACCATTTCTCAGCGCCCCATGATATGGCACCATTGACGACCATGGACATCTCATCCGTAAAGGTGGTCACCCGGGCGTCCTGGTTGCCCTGCTCCTCCTCCAGCTTCGCCTTCTCCTCAGTCAAGCTGAGGACCTTCTTTGTCGCCTTCTCCTACTCTGACTCCAGCCCCCAGCGCAGATCTTTCATCTCCTTCAGCTCCTTCTCCAAGCCAGCAGAACTGTCTTTCTCCGTCCTCAGCTTGGCAAGGCAATCCTCCATCTGAGCCTTCCCTGCAGCGATCACCTCAGTGGCGACCTGATCCTTGGCGTCGAAGAGAGAAGCTGCAAGCTGAGCAACAAAAAGAAGGTTAGCCAAAGTAAAGGGAGACAACCGAATAGCAGCCAGAAGCCAAAGGCATGCCTATTACCTTGATCAACCCCTTTTGGATCTTGTCGAAGATGTCCAGTTCACCAGAGATAGAAGGGTCAGAAGGAAGCGTAGGGAAGACTGACCCCTGCAAGTGCTCCAGGGTGCCATCCAGATTACCAATAGAGGAGGAAGGATGCTTGGCTGGAGGACCTCTCTGCTTTTTGCTAGAGGTGGTAACCTTGTGGGTCGCTTTTCTCTTCGACCCAGTCGAAGGAGATTCCGAGATCTCTACCACCTCTGGAGCCTTGCTCCCAAAAGCCAACTTGGCCTTTATTGCCGCCTGAGCCCTTTTAAAGTCCTCCAGTGCCTTAGACACAGATCTTGACATATTTCCTGCAAGACAAAAATTAGTCAAGAAGCTAGCCAGAAGCAAGCAGACAAAAGAGATAAGAAACAGGGAGCAAACCTCTCACACTGCTCTAGAGAAACGGAATGCTCCTTTCCTCAGCGGGGATCTTCAAAGCTTCCTCCGCCCTCTCCTTGCCCTTCTTCAACTTCTCTGTGGACGCTTCTGCAAAAAAAAGTGTCAAAATGGTTAGTGATCAAACTGGGATTAGAAGACACAAAGACATCCTAAGCCTACCAGTAAATCTCCAAAGAGTAAAGAACCCAGGAGAGGTCTCGACTCTCATAAAGACAAACTTCTGGGCCCAATGCTTCGCGAAGGCCGCCCCTTTCCTTTCCTCCCTCTCTAGCTCTAACACCAAGGGAGCACCAGCGCGAGGCCGGAAATAATACCTACCTTCACCCAGAAGAACATGGGGAAAGTAATAGGAGTAAAGGAGCTCATCAATGTCAAGATCCAGCCCATGGAACTCGTTAAGGACCAGGAGGGCAGTGAGAATCCTCCAAGACGACGGGTTCAGCTGGGAAGGGCATATATTAAAATTCTTCGAGACCTTCCTCACCAGGGTAGGCACTGTACCCCTGACTCCAGCCTCGAAATAGCCTTCATACATGGCTATTTTGTCTCCTGGCATTCAGAAGCCCTTTCACCCTTCCCACGCAACCTCAAGTGAACACCTATCCCAATGGAGTACTTCTGCCTCCATTCCTCCAAAAGTTCAGAGTTCACATTTGAGAAAGGGCCAACCTTCATAAGCTCTAGACCCGCGGCGGAGCGTAACGGCAGTGGGTTAGCCTCAGGGATCTCTGTGTCCTCGGAAGACCCCTCAACCTCACGAGATGGGCTAGTCCTAATTAAACACCTCCTCCGAGCATAAGCCCCGACGGAGGATGAGGCCACCGGAGAAAACTCATCGCCAGAGCTGGTCATGCCTGGGTTCAAGAAAAGTTTTGATCGGGGATCTAAAAATTAATCGGGGAAAGAAAGACCTAAAAGCTAAGGCTTATCTGAAATCCTAAAGACCAACTCCTGGAATCTACCCTAAAAGAAGAAAAAATACGGAGGAAGAAGATGATCTAACCTTAGAATCGCGGAACGAAAGCTTGAAAAGGTATTTCGGGAGCAAGATTTTTAGTAAGAAAAGGAAGAAGATGAAGCAAGAATTCCAGTAAAAGAAAGGAGATGAAGCAAAAATGCCAAAGAAGAAGGAAGAAAAGGTTTAAAAGAAAGAAGAGAAATAAAAATGAGCCGCACGCGTCTAATCATTGGTGCGAATCTCGCAAGAAAGTAACGACTATATTCTCTCTCTTCAAATCTTCATAAATCTTCACTAACGGCTATAAGCTCTTCTCTTCAACAAGTCAAACAGCTGGGATTTTTCAAACAAAATAATCCTCTTTAAAAGCTGCAAACGGTTCACGAGAGTTCAAAGTTCAAAGTTCAAAGCCCTAAGGCCAGACGACAAAGAGCCAGACGCAACCTCCCGTCGCAGCAACGCTCATTATCTGACAAAAAATGAACCAAAAGCAAGCAAATGCTTAAGGAAAGTATAGGCGGTGCAAGTCAAACCTAAAAAGGCCAAGCAACCACTGGCTTCTTGCCTAAGCCACCTCGAAGACATGTTATTCCACACCTTCGGATCGAACCTGCGCAATAAGGGGCAAACTGTTGGGAGTAATTTAGGTCATGGGAATTCCCCAGACTTAGATGGAGTATAACAGTAAGACCCCAAAGCAGGAGAATGCCCAGAAGCAGGAAGCCAGACAACGTCCCACAGCCAGAAGCCGGAAGTCAGATGACCAAGCATAGCCGGAAGCCGGAAGCTAGCCGACCACCGCCTCTCCCTTATTCTCGCTATTTAAATTAATAGATAATGACATGTAATCTAGATAAAGATGCATATATTATATAGATAATCATGATATATCCAATTCTTGGAGGGATAATCATGAAACTCATGTATAAATACCAAGCTCAAAGGAAAAACGTGCACGCACGAAAACCCTAAGCCAAAAATCAATACACTAGCAATTCTTTGCCACCTTTGATCTTCGAGCTTAGCACAAAAATTCCAAAACTTTTGCTTAACATTCATCGACCTCTAACTTCCGTGGTGCTACAAAGAACGACCAAAATCACCCATAACAATTTTGGTCATGAAATCACCATTGCTCGCGGTGTCCATAGCATTCTAATACTTCTCCTTAACCNACACCATTATAGAAAATATTAAGGAGATTCCAATGTGAGAACCCATGATGAGGATAATCATTGAGGTATTCTCTGAATCTTTCCCAAGCTGCATGAAAGCTCTCAGCACCCAATTGGTGAAATCCTGCAATCTTATTTCGCAGAGACATAAACCTTGATTTCGTGAAGAAATGCCCAAGGAAAGAAGCCTTGATCTCGTCCCATGTCCTCAGAGAATCAAACTATAGGCTATTGTACCATCTTATAGCCTTGTCATTCAGAGAGAAAGTGAATAATCTGCATTTTAGAGCTTCAGCAGGCACTCCTTTGTGTTGGATAGTATTGCAGATGGCTTCAAACTTATCCAGATGGTGCATTGGGTTCTGCGATGGCAACCCATGAAACTGATTCTGCTACACCAAGTAAATGAGACATGTCTTGATCTCAAAGTCCCTTCTCTCAATGGGAGGCAGGCGAATCCCAGCACGATTAGCAGAGAAGGCCTCCGGAGTGTCATATTTCACCAGAGTCATCCTCTGTCAAGGTTGATTTGTGCCTTGTTGCCCCTCAGCCGCAACATTTTGCTAGCCAGCTTGCTGAGCACCAGCATTAGCACCACCTCCAACAGGTGGGTCAGCTCCCGGAAGAACTCTAGGATAGAGAGGATTATAGTGAACTTGTATGGGATCTCCCAAGTTGTCACCCATGATTTCAGCAAACTCAAATTCTTCAATAACCTCCAGCAACTTCTCTTTCTTCTTATGTCTCTCTAGACGCGAAGGTTCAGGCTCGAATTCGAGAAGATTCACGATCCCTTGGCTTCTAGTATGAAGCCTATTCATGCACTTGAAAACACAAAAAGAAAGAAGAAAAAGAAGAGATTAAAAAAAATAAAGAAAAATCCCTTAGGAACGTAATGATCCTAAGTTCTAAGACTCCCTATTGGTCCCCAGAAACGGCGCCAGAAAACTTGATAGCTCAGGTTTTCGCCCGAGATAACACTGCAAGCACACAGAAGTACGTTGTAGTGGTTCGGGATCGAATCCACAGAGACCAAAGGTAGCACGAAGAATGTAGAATTAAACAGCGGGCTAAAGCTAAAAAGATGTCTTTCAAGATGATGCAAATATCGAAATTAAGAAAGCAAAAAAAACCGCAGGCAGCAACGATGGGGATGTAAAATCAATCAAAGAAGTGTTGGGTATCGGGTATTCTCAGGGAAACAATTCATTATTGATTCAAATTATAGACTAGGGAACAAGTTTTAAACCGTCTTGAACTTAAACACTAATGAAGAATTGATCTACTTCCGTAGTATCATCTCCTTGTTAGGAGTAATTTAGGCCATGGGAATTCCCTAGGCTTATATGGACTACAGCAATATGACCTCAAAGCAGGGGAATGCCGAGAAGCAGGAAGCCAGACGACGTCCCATAGCCAGAAGCCGGAAGTCAAATGACCTTGCATAGCCAGAAGCCGGAAGCCTGCCGACCACCGCCTCTCCTCTATTTTTACTATTTAAATTAGTAGATAATGACGTGTACTCTAGATATAGATGCATATATTCTACAAATAATCATGATATATCCAATTCTTGGAGGGATAATCATGAAGCACATGTATAAATATAAAGCTTAAGGGCAAAACGTGTACGCACGAAAGCCTAAGCCAAGAAATCAATACAACAAGCAATTCTTTCACCATCTTTGATCTCAGAGCTTAGAACAAACTTCCTTTTACCTTTGCTAAACATTCATCGACCTCCAGCTTCCGTAGTGCTACAAAGAACGACCAAAATAACTCATAACAGTTGGCGCTAGAAGGAGGGGGGCTTTCAAAAAACAACTACGTGACGATGGTTGGAGATAATCATGAATCAGCAAACATCACACCAGCACGAGCAGAGATCACCTACGAGGAGATACGATCTCAGCTAGAGACTTTTCAAAAGAGACTAGGAGAGATGGAGCAGCTTCAAAGGGATCAGACCCCAAGAGATGATGCCGCGATTGCAGAGCTTCAGACCCTGAGGCAGTAGATGGAGGCTCATGCCAAAACACTCCAAGATAATACACAGCACCTGCAACAACCAAAGCTGGAGAACGAGACCCTCATAGAGGTAACCTCGGCTCTGACGGCAAATCAAGCCACGAATCACAAGTTCAGGGTCCACATACCCCGAATGCCAACTCTGGAAACTCCTCCTACCAACAGCCTGGGAGAAAGAGAAACCCAGCAGCAACGGGAACCCAGGAGGACCAAAACCTTTCTAAAGAGCAAGAAACCCTGATGGACACGGAAAAGCCATAAGCCACAGGCCTCGCCCCTCTCTCTGATGAGGCCAGACGACTGGAGTAGATGTTCTGCAGCAAGTTTGAGGTGTTCCAGTCGGTGATCGAATGACTTCCGGGTTTTGCGCCTCCTCTGAGGAAAAGTTCCCTAAGCTCTTATGCGGACACTCCCTTCTCAGAAGAGATGGCCCTTACCGACATGCCAAAGAAATTCACCTTCCCATTCATTGAGTCGTACGACATGACTTCCGACCCGGAAAATCACATTGCGCAGTACAAGAAAAAGATGATTACTGTGGCAATCCTAAAGGAGCACAAGGAGGCCACCATGTGCAAGGGGTTCAGCTCTAGCCTGACAGGGGCCGCCTTGCAATGGTTCATATCGATTCCAACTGGAACCATATGATCCTTTGCTCATTTGACTGATTTGTTTGTGGAGCAATTTGCTAGCAGCAGAGTGACTCCTAAGTCCTCTAATGGCCTTTATGAGATCAGGGAGCGTAAGGCAGAGCCACTCAGGTGCTACCTTCACCACTTTAACAATCAGAAAGTCACAATCCCAAACTGTAGTGTTGCCACCGAAATTTCTGCCTTCAAGAGAGGACTTCTGCCTGATGGTGATCTGTATAAGGAGCTCACTAAGTATCAATGCAGAACGATGGAAGACGTGCTCTCTCGGGCCCAGGCGCATATCAAGTGGGAAGAAGATCTACTTGCCAGGAAAGAATCTCAGGTCATGAGGACCGAGAAGACAGCCAGAGATGACAAGCATACCAAAGACCTACCAGAGATGATGGACAGAAGGGAGCCAAAGGACACAAACCTCTAGGTAAGTCGGACATCAACAAATTCCCGCGAGTACATACTTGGATGGACGTATCCAACCTGTTAATATCAAGCGCGGAGCTAGTAGGGGTCGTGAAAGAGATAGGAGGCCAGGTCAAATGGCCCCAGAAGATGAGGTCACCCGACAATCGCCGGAATCCAAACAAATGGTGCGACTTCCACAATGACCACGGTCACAGAACAGAGGATTGCGTATCCTTAAGAATAGAAGTCAACGAGCTGCTCAAGAAGGGACACCTACGAGAATTCCTTCCAGCAAAGCTAAAGAGATGCTGGATAACCAAGAAGAAGGAGTCCCAGCCGGCCGTCAAGCACCTGATTCCCCAAGGTACGATAGGGTGATCAATGTCATATCGGGAGGTTCGGAGATAAGTGGCATCACACACGCCGCTGCCAAGAAAAACACAAGGCTCGCTAAAAACAATCATAGCACCCCGGAAGTCAAGCGCCAAAATCTTAGCCAGGAAGTCAAAAGTTTCACGGCTGGAGGACAAGATGGGATCTTGACACCACATCATGACGCGTTGGTTGTTTCATTATAGGTGGCGAATTGTTTGGTGAAGAGAGTACTTATCGGCAACGGGAGATCTACGAACGTACTTTTCCTGGGAGCATATACAAACCTGGGTCTAACCCAGGAAGCCTTGATCAAGAAGACCATGCCACTGGTGCGCTTCAACCTTGCACCAAGTACTCAAGTTTCCAACCCCATGGGGAATCAAAGAAATCAAGGGTGATCAAGAAAATGCTAGATCTTGCTACCAAACCACTTTGAAGGGAAAGACGACTCCGTTGTAGCAATTACAGAGACCACTTCCCGCATTGCACACTGAAGAGCCGGAAGTGGAAAAACTGGATGACGTTCCTCTGGTACCTGGAGAGCAAGGCAGAAACCTCAAAATAGGGGCAAGATTGCAAGAAGGCATACGCCAAAAGCTGATAGACTTTCTCAGATCCGATGCGGATTACTTCGCCTGGTCCCACGTGGATTTGCCAGGAATAGACTCGGAGGTCATAGTCCATAAGCTTCAAGTGGATCCCAAATACCCGGAAGTCAAGCAAAAAGGGAGGAAGTTTGCACCTGAACGAGAAGAGATCATCAATGATGAAGTCAAAAACCTCCTAGCGGTTGGGTTCATTAGAGAGGTCCACTATCCAGATTGGCTAGCAAACGTCGTCGTGGTCCAGAAGAAGAACAGAAAGTGGCAAGTTTGCATAGATTTCACAGATCTAAATAAATCTTGCCCTAAGGATCCTTTCCCGCTGCCCCCACATAGACAAGTTGGTGGATGCCACAGCTGGACATCAGCTAATGAGCTTCATGGATGCCTTTTCTGGGTACAATCAAATACTCATGCATCTAGACAACAAGGAAAAGACGCCCTTCATGACCACTCGTGGATTCTATTGCTACAAGGTGATGCCTTTTGGATTGAAGAATGCGGGATCCACTTATCAGAGGCTAGTCAACATGATGTTCGCAGACCAAATCGGCCAGACCATGGAAGTCTATATAGACGACATGTTGGTCAAGTCCTTAGATGCGAAAGACAACATAGCCCACCTGCAAAAAGCCTTCTCTACCTTGAGGAAGTACAACATGAAGGTCAACTCCTCTAAGTGCTCATTCGGAGTAAGCTCCAGAAAATTTTTGGGGTACAAACTCACATACAGGGGCATTAAAGCAAACCCGGAGCAAATCAGGGCGATCCAGGCGATCCCTTTGCCCAAGACTCCACGAGACATCCAGAAGCTCATCGGAAGAATGGCGGCCTTGAGTAGATTCTTATCCAGGCTTTCCGACAAGTCGCAAGAATTCTTTGAAGCCCTTAAGTTCACAGGGAAATTTGAATGGAACCAAGAGGCCGAAGATGCCTTAGTCAAACTCAAGGAATATCTCACAACGCCACCCCTTCTCTTAAATCCCCAAAACGGAGAGCCTCTGCTCCTATACCTGATCGTCTCAGAGCACGCCGTAAGTGCCGTCTTGGTCAGAGAAGAAGAAAGCAAGCAGCGTCCGGTGTACTAGGTAAGTAAATCCCTTCTGGACACCGAGACTCGTTATAGCCACCTGGAGAAACTGGCCCTCGCCTTGGTCGTCTCGGCCAGGAAGCTGCGTCCTTACTTCCAGGCTCACCCGGTGATAGTCATCACGTCTTTCCCTATCAAGTCTGTACTCCACAAGCCAGAAGTATCCGGAAGACTGGCCAAATGGGCAATGGAACTTGGCGAGTAGGATGCGAACTTCCGCCCTGCCACGGCGATCAAATCACAGGTCCTGGCAGACTTCGTAGATGAATTCTCCCCGCCGATGGTACCAGGGGCAGAAGAAGAGGTCAGGATCCAGCAAAAAAATAAAAGTGAAGAGGAATGGGAACTTTTTGTGGATGGATCCAGCAATATACGATGGGCGGCTGTAGGCCTCGTGCTTATCTCGCCAAGAGGAGAAGTGGTATCAAGAGCAGTAAGATGCAACTTTAGAGCCACCAACAATGAAAGTGAGTATGAAGCCTTAATTGCAGNGCCATAGCCAAGAGGCTCGTTGATTCGTTCAAAGCATGCAAACTCATACAGATCCCAAAAAAACAAAACTTGCATGCGGACGCCTTGGCCAACCTGGCCACGACCCTAAAAACTACGGAGCCAACTAGCGTACCTCTGCTGGTTCTCCAATGGCCGGCTACTGATGAGGATGCCGAATGGCCTCAGGTTTCCAACATAGAAGAAGAAGAAACCTGGATGACACCCATTACTTCCTACCTGATAGATAACGTCCTGTCCAACCTGAGGATTGAATGTTGTAAGATCAAAAGGCAAGCATCCCGGTACTGCCTGATTCACAGAAAACTCTACAGAAGATCCTTCTCGGGCCTATACCTCAAATGCAAAAAGCCGAAAGGCGCAAGGAGCTACATGAAGGCGAATGCGGATCCCACTCTAGTGGAAAAAGCCTAGAACTAAGAGCCAAGAGGGCAGGTTACTATTGGCCTACAATGGCCCATGACACCCTCCAGATGGCCAAGTATTGTGATAAATGCCAGAGGCACGCGCAAGTGTCCAAGATACCCCCAAAAAATCTCAAATCCGTGAGCTCTCCATGGCCGTTCATGAAGTGGGGAATGGACATCGTGGGAAAATTCTTGACAGCTCCCGGGCAGCTGGAGTACCTCTTGGTAGTCACAGAATACTTCTCCAAGTGGGTGGAGGCAGAAGCCTTGAGCAAGATTATGGATGTCCAAATCAAGAGGTTCCTCTGGAAGAACGTGGTACCACGATTCGAAACGCCTCAAGAGATAATTACAGACAATGGTCCGCAATTCACAAGCAAAAACTTCAAAAAGTTTTCTATGATTGGGGCATAAAACTAAGTTTCGCAACTCCAAGACATCTACAATCCAATAGGCAAGTCGAATCCACCAACAAGACAGAGGTCAACCTTCCGAAAAAGAGGCTGGACGACGCCAAAGGCAACTGGGTCGAAGAACTTCAACAGGGTAAACACCTTTCTCCTTGGTCTACGGAACAGAGGCGGTGTCCCCCGCGGAAGTCAGTGCTCCGATGGCTAGGTCAGAGCTTCTAACCCCAAAAGAAAACGAAGAACTGATGACTTTGTCCGTGGATCTCCTTGACGAAAAAAGGGAAGCCGCAAGAATCTGAAACTGGAGGGCACAAAGGCACAACAAGAAGGCACGAACCCGGACGTTCCAACAAGGAGAATGGGTGTTGCACCGAGTCTTGGAGAATACCAGGTACAAGGCCGCGGGAAAGCTGGCGCCTGGCTGGGAAGGACCATACCAAATCGTGGAAGGCAAAGGAGCAGGGGCATACAAGTTACAAGACATGTACGAAAAAGTACAACCAAATAGCTAGAATGCGTTACACCTAAAGTCTTACTTCTTCTAAAAAGAACACCCTTGACCTGGACGATCATACCCCAGATACGTTTTTTGCTTTGGATTTTCAATTTCTTTTACATCTTTNGATACGTCTAAGGACGGATACCAATCAATAAAACAACTGCTTTCTCATGGGAAAATTCAGTTAAAAGCAAGGGGCAAATAAGTTGAATGACTACTCCTTAATAAAGGAGTAACATAAACAACGTACCCTTCCAAAACAAAAGTGAAAAGCAAAAAAAAAAACTCTGCTTGAACAAGGGAAAACACCCGAAAGAAAGCAAGA
>OVAN01009441.1:0-16925 GCA_900406275.1 Anastatica hierochuntica | reverse complement strand
CGGAAGAAATGAACGAGCACTCTTCCGAGCCCAACGCTCCTGGAAAACTTACTCTTGTGGTATCAAAGGAAACCGTCAACCAAACCATAGTCCCCGAGACTAAAATGGCCGACGCAACTCTGCCAAGCGAGTAGTCAATCCCAACGACAAAACTAAACTACGAGACGGCTTGATTCTCGAAAGAGGTAAGTAGGCAGCTCGTCGCAAGAGGGGTTCAGCTGTCCCCTTCCTTTCAAAAGGGGGGGGAGTGGGTGTGCGTCTACTCGTATACTCCCACATTTTAGAATATCCGACTTGTACTCGATATTTCTGAAACTTTTTTGATAATGATAAAACAGAATACGATTTCTAGCAAGTCTCGCAACACTCTTTTATCGCAAAAAATAATTCGTATCGCAGGTAATTTTGCGGCTGACGTAGCAATCCATGAAACACTCGAAATGCCCAAGTAACATCGTGTAGTCCGAAAACAGAATTCATACGATGAAACCATACCCGCCTTAACAAATACTAACTAAGACATGCTACTTGACGCAACACATTGCTAAACGGAAAGATTTTCTTAAACGAGCGAGACGTCGCGAATTTCCGAAAAACGCGATTTCGAACTCAACCATAACAGTCCGTCTGCGACTAAAAATTGCGTACGAGCACTCGCTCTTAAACCATGCCCGTCGCTGGCCCTGACGAGTACTTAAGCCGTCTTAAACAAACACACCTGACCTTTCTCGAATTGGTCCTCGAACTGCCGACTAGGATAAGAGCGCGCTATAAAAGAAATCCAAAATTTTGGTCAGCACTTCCAGACGACGTAAAAATTGTCTCTGGAGAGATGCTCGATTCCAACCAAACGAGTTGTATAAGCCGAGAACATATCGCAGACTCTAAATCGGTATGGAATTAGGTCGAAATCGCAACGGGATACGTAAGCCGGTATTAGTCACCGCTCCCCCTAGAACTGGGAGTAAGCCTAGGTCTTGCCCTAAACCCAGCACACTGGTCTATAACATTTCTAGGCATGATATCTAACCGATACGAGAATCTTAAACCATGTCTCTTCGTTCCTGTCAAAACGCTCGCAAAATTTTACGGAATTTCGCAACGTCTTACAACGAGCAGCGCATAGAACGATCAACAAAAGGATTTTAGAAGCGAGATGACAACTCGTATTCTTCCCTCTACGCTACGTCAAAACTCATACGAAAACGATTCCACTTCACAACATAATAACTGCCTAGGCGGCCAAAATATCTACAATCTTATCATTCCAAGCATAAACAATAAAGCATTCTAGATAAACATAAGTAACTACGCGCGTAAAACGACTAGGAGCATTTCCTTCCTACACCTGGCTAAGATCGAAATTGCCAGATACTCGAAAGCTCGGCATCTGGGTCACCTCTTCGTCGTTTCACTGCTCAGGGCAACTTCCTCCGAGCACAAAGAAATAGGAATCGAAGGCAAGTAACTCCGAATTCTCTCCTTAATCAGAGGGATCGAAGGCCTAACGTCGGCGATCCTCCTCTTGCGGCTGTTGTTCTTCTCGATCTCGGCTTTGTAGGAAAAACCCGGTTGCAAGGAGTAATACAGAGCGCCTGCCGAACCACGACACTCGCGGTACTCCCCGAAGGACCGCTGAGCCTCGCTATACTCAGCAAAATCAGCCGCGCTGGCGAAAACACTCCTCGACGATCGAAGCGACCTCACGTTTCCCCCGCCTGCGTGCACGGCGTATCTCAGAAGCCCGACCGTCCTCGCGGCGATGAATCTCCGCGACCTCATTCCTCAAACGGGAGTTCTCCTCCTCAAGCTTCTTCACCCTGAATCGGGCCGCTCTCGCCTCAAGGTCACTCGCCTTAAGAGCCTGGTCCATCGTGTTAAGCCCCTAACAAAAAAAAAAGCAACTCGAGGACGTTAGGATAACACCGTTGACAAACCAACGAGAATAAACCATACCGCCATAAAACTCACCGCCATGTACTGCCGTGAGGCTTCGACAAGCGCTGTAGAATCCAAGTAACCCATTTCATCCATGGACTGATCGTCCGGAGTCTCGAGATTGGCAAGGAATTCGTCTATATTGGTCGCTCCTCCCAAGGACGGCATCTGGCTTGCATTCTCGCCAAAGAGAGTATCGGGCCACTCATCCTGAAACGGCACCCCTTCGCCTTTCAGCGACGCTTCCCCCGTCGGACGCCCTGGCATTTCTCGGGAACCTCCTCCGCTGCCTCACTGGAGGCAGTTCATACGATTCAAAGTCGTCCATGTTTAGCCCCACTTCCTCCTCAACGACTGCTTCGGGATTAGCTCGAGCCTTGTGACGCTCTACCGCAAGGAGAACCCGACTCGGCGAAAAGTAATTCCAATGGCTCCGGTGATTCCTCAAAAGATCTCGGACGGTAAATGTGTCAGCTGGAAATAGAGGAAAAGGATCGCGAACTGCAAAGCAATAAAAAATTCAGAAAGCATTAGAACGCAAGCGAAAACGATCAAGGTAGCTGGAAGCGATACCCGCTTTGCGCCAACTGCACTTAAAAGCGGAGATAAATTCGTCCTCTACAGAGGCACTATCCCGGCGAATGAAGAAGTATCTCTTTCGTCACTCGTGGAAGTGGGACTTCGTCCCCTCGACTACTCCCATGTTAGTTCTCGGCTTGAGGGTGTAGATGCCCTCCACTTTCGTCTTCGCTAGAGAAAACATGGCCCTCAGGTGACTGACGTCGAGGTTCAAACAACGCTCATAATTTAGAACGACGGTCCCAACGAGACGCTGAAGGCCACCGGGATGAAGATGACTTAGCGACAGGCCGAAACGGTTTAAGAACCAGATTATGATTCCCGGAATAGGGAACCATAGGAAACAATCTAATACATGCGCCTCGTAGCTCGTGAAGAAGCCGTCAGGCGGAGAGTCAGCTTTTTCTCTGGTAACAAGCATCTGGAACTCAACTCCTGTCGAGATTCCGCAAAACCTACGGATAGTTTCGAGAAAGGTCTCGCAGCACTCACTCGGCCCGATCGATATAACTTTCTTCCCGGGCCGCCGCGGAAGCAGGGATTCGGCAGGCGGGGGTTCTACATTATGCGTATCTCTCCAATAAGTCGCGGCTTCCTCAGGGTCAACCGTGAGATCCGAAAATTCAACTTTTGGCACCACGTCATTTTCCCGAGCTCTTCGGCTCCTAGAAGAAGCGGCCGAAGACAAAGAACTTGTTGGAACTTGAGCATTCGGTGCCATGAAAGTAAAGAGGAGAGAAAAATGGAAGAGGGAGAGAGATTTTCTACCTTGTGAAGAGCTCTTGTGAAAATGAGTAACTCAAGAGCATTGAAACTAACTTGACTAACTTATAGGAAAAGAGATTCACTATTTATCCTTGGACTTTTCAGCCCTCAATCTCGTCAAACTTCGTGAGCACACCTTCAAGTACGCGAAAACAGCACTGCGGTTCTCCCAAACTGGGGGGCTAACGATTGGGGTTAAAAACAGTCCCGACGAAATCGATGCCTGAAAAGGACTTTGGGGACGATGTTTTCTCCTTCAGACACTCTGTCTTGGCGCCGGTTGGCGCTGAGACGCGGATAACGTTCAGTCATAGTCCGTTGACTGAACCACATCCTTTCCGATCGTCATTTCCTTCGAATCGTCACTTGATCGTCTCTCGTTTCGTCTCGATTGGAGTTTCCGTCAAACAATCATGATGATAGTCGAAGGATTCGTGCTTTTTGTGGACTTCGTATCGATCGTGTAAAACGACGATGGTTAACTTAAACACTAGAAAAGTCAAAACTATACAATCGACCTTATCGTTCCACCAAACTATTGCCACTTATTCTTACGAGAAACGGTTTCCCACAATGAATCGTAAAGATCACTTAGCCGCGAAACAGCCTGAAAGGGTCCAAACCGTGATAACGGTCCACTTACAATTTCGGGCGAGAACCGACACACTTACAATGACGGTTTTCCATGGTTTTGCGGAAATGTTAAGTTTCAAGAGGATAAGGAAGGATCTCGAAAAGGATATATGCGAATCGTTAAAAAGGAATATTTCCAAGAGAAGATATGAACGAATCGGGGACGAAAAAGGAAAAGAGCCAAGCCCACGAAGACCTATATACTTTCTTCGTTATCTGTGTGGTTTGATTGTTGTCCATGTTTTGATCCAAGATTTTCTCTCCGTGTTCAAACTGTTTCTCATTACGAATTCTGTTACTTTACTGTCATTTTACATATCTCGCTTCGCAATCTGTTGCGTATCATCTTTACTTTGCTATTCATCTCAATTTCATCATACGAATCTTGTTAACCTGAATCTCGCAATCTGTACGCATATTCATTTTACTAACGCTTTTTGTTTTATCGTATCTCGCAGATTAGTTTCATATTTCTTATCCATTAACTTTCGCATTCACTACTTGATCTGTCGATTTTTGGCTACAGAGAGTCCGTGAATCACATAACATTGACAGTGAGAATTTCGGTTCCCACACTAAGTAGTTTTGTTCTTGTTCTTCTCCATCGAAAAACGTCCAAAAAAAACCACAAACAGGAACTGTTTGGGAGTTTTTTGGTGATTCTTCGATAGAGAAGAATAAGAATAAGAGATCAAAGGTTTTCAGGGTTTGAGAAAGAGATGAGCGAAAGAGACAAAGGGTTTGTAAAGCAATTTCTTCTTTTTTGATGTTAAGAGAATCGATGTTGGGGTCGAAAACAGTAACATCGAAATCGACGCCCGAAACTTCTTGAGGCCTCCAAATACAAGCTTCGAAGCGATACGAAACCACCAAAAGTGTTGGAGAACCGCGTCGCTTCGAAGAAATTTCTAAAAGCCGATTGACGTCAACCCTACGAACGAGTCTTAGAACCGGTTGACCGATCTAGACGTCGATTGGAACCAAGACTGGAGGTCCATCTTGGCGCCAATTGGCGCCAAGGCAAAATGTCTGTCTTGGCACCGGTTGGCACTGAAACGCGGATAACGTTCGGCCGCAGTCCGTTGACTGAACCAAGTCCTTTCCGATCATCATTTCTTTGAATCGTCACTTGATCGTCTCTCGTTTCGTCTCGATTGGAGTTTTCGTCAAA
Organism: Anastatica hierochuntica; assembly: GCA_900406275.1. Lineage (NCBI taxonomy): Eukaryota > Viridiplantae > Streptophyta > Magnoliopsida > Brassicales > Brassicaceae > Anastatica > Anastatica hierochuntica. The sequence continues at coordinate 11,839 of OVAN01009441.1, read as the reverse complement.
CCGTCATGACAATAGTCGCAAGGACTCGTGCCTTTTTGTGGACTACGTATCGATCGTGTAAAACGACGACGGTTAATTTAAACACCGGAAGAGTCTAGACTATACGATCGGCCTTATTGGTCCATGATGCTATGTCCGCTTATTCTTACGAGAAATGGTTTTCCGCAATAATTCTTAAAAATCACTAAGACGCGAAACGGCCCGAAAGGGCCCGAACCGTGATAACGGTCCACTTACGATTTTCGGACGAGAACAAGCCCACTTGTGATGATGGTTCGCCAGGGTTTCACGAAAATGTCAAGTCTCGAGAAGATAAGGAAGGATCTCGAAAAGATATAGGCAAATCAGAAAAAAGGAATATTTCCACGAAAAGATATGCACAAATCGAGACGAGAAAGGAAACGAGCCAAGCCTACGAAGACCTATATAAAGGGTGCGAAGGAAGGGATACAGAACAACTTTTCGTCACCGCAAAACAATTAGAAAAAACTAGGGTTCTTACTTTGTTTTCGTAAACGAGCTGCGTCTCAACTAGGTAACGAGTTTACGCTGTAGTTCTAGGGTTTTCACCAACAGTCCGCTGCCACGGCTTAACACCGGTTGCGCACGCTCCGATCACGAATTCGAATAAGATCCCTTAACTTTCTTCATTATCTGTGTCTGTCGAATTGTTCTTCGCTTACGTTTTTCGTTTACTTTTGATTCGCTTTCGTACTCATTCTATATTCCTTTACGTTAACCTATTCTTATGAATCTTATTACTTTACCACCGTTACATGCATATCGCTTCACAATCTATTTCCTATTGATTTACTTTCGTTATCTACTTGTTTCGTTTCGTAATTTGTTCTTCTCTTAATTTCGTATTTCTTATCTTTCTACTTTTTCACTCACTGCTTGATCTGTCGATCTTTGGCTACAGAGAGTCCATGAACCACATAACATTGACAGTGAGAATTTCGGTTCCCACAATCGATTACAATAATGTGTGTGTTTTTCAAAGTTTCGGATCCTTGGACTAGCGTTCTTCCCTTTGTATTTATAGCTTTCGAATTAGAGTATTTCCATATATTTTATGGATAACTTCTATATTCGAGTCTATCTTACAAAAAGGAATATTTCCCTAGATTCATTAAGGCATTTGTCCTTATCTCTTAAGATTTAAACAAACTAAGGGGATATCTTCCCTACCTCGGCTATGACCTCGGCTTGGCGATGGTGTCCTTGGCTATGGCCTTGGTTAGCACCTACAAGTAGGGGATTTATTTATGCCTCCTTGGTTTAGGTTATTGTTGGACTCTAAGGTTATTGTTGGAAGAGTAGATCCTTTCTTAAGAGATTTCAGTTCATACCTTAGTTTGGGATCGACTTTGTTAAAATAAAGAAATAAAAGTATAGCTCTTGCCATGGCTCTTTCTGTTATGGCTTAATCGTTGGTGAGTCTCATTAGTGCTTAGCGGGCCACATCTTTTAGATAAACTCTTGGGCTTGAGCTTCATGGCGTGATATGGGCTTCTCTTTTTGTTTTCCGCCCATTACCGCTAGGGTTATATAGGCGGGAAAGTGATGAGACTTGGTCATTTACTTTTTCGCTTGCCTCTGCTTAGTCAGATTAGGGTTTTCTCTCGAGGGGCCACCACTTTCTATGCTTTTTCCGGTAAGTCTTTGGCATATTTCCGGTATATCTTGCTTTCTTTTACCCTTAGTAGTGATTTGCGTTGATGCGATAGCAGTAGATCTTCGATTTTGACTTAGGGATTTCACCATTGTTGATCTTTTTTGTGGATCTTCTAGCGATTTCTAACCATTTCTCTTTTGATTCCACATATCTGTAATGATTTCCGTTATTTGCATCTCTGTCGCATCAGATCCTGGTACTAAGGTTACCTTTTCTCATGATCTCTGTAGCGAATCGTCATGCTTTATTAATCCAATCCTTTTGGCAAACATGAAGGAATTAGTGTCCCATCATACGTGTTCGCGGACAGCCTGACTGTTTTCTCTTCTGGCTTGCAGGTCCGAGATGAGATCGTCGAAGGCTCGGCTTGAGAATCGCTTGGGAGTCTCTCGGACTTCTCCAAATTCAAGGGTCGTCTCTGGATTTTCCCCGTCTTCCAATGGTGGAAATAGTGTCAAGATAAAGAGACGAGGACATCGCTTCACGTCGATTTCTCCATGAATTGGCCTGGAGGTGCACAACGCCTGTGGTGATTGGATTAGCATCCTTCAGGATCTACCATCAAGCTAGGCAGTGATGGCGAGTTACTGCTTAGGCTATCTCCATGGTTACCCGAATGGAATTTCGCCTTGGTGATCTCCTCCTGCCATATTAGACACCCTTGGTGCTTCTTTTGGTTTTGACGCCACCAATGCTGCTCATGACGAGGATTAACGGGGTGAAGATGGCTCTTCAGGCTGAGGATGAGCCACATCAGCACCGAAAACCTTGGTCGGAAGACGATGGAACCCTTAGTACGGTCGTCTGGCCATATTGGGCCATTTTGGCCACAACAACCATAATGGACGGGCTTGGGTCCCCTTGAACTCTTTGGGGTCTATTGCCGCCATGGCAATAGAAGGACTCGTGTCTTCTCCATGTTGTGGGTGAGTCTCCCCCTTAGGAGCCTCTCTCCAATTCTTAGTCTTGGTGTTTATAATCTGGTCCGATCTTATCTACAATGGGGATACTCGATATGACCCCTTTGTGTAGATCCAACTTTTGTCGATAAGCGCTCTGGATCCAAGGAGGAGAGGCGTCCTTAGCTTCAACGGAAGTCCTCCAGGGCATTGCATGGCTTCTCAACTTAGCTTAGTCGTTACAGATGTACTGATGAAACCCCATATAATAGCTTTTATTCTTCTAAGAAGATGCTTTGTAGTACTTGGCTTTGTCATCGTTCCTTTTTAGGAACTTTCTTGATGATGTAATAAAACCCACGGGCTCCTTTGCCTTTCGTTTATTTATTATCCAAGTTTTTCGCCATGGCCTTCTATTTCGATTTTCTTTGCTTGTGTTGCGCTTGTTTTGGGCCTTTGCGCCATTGCGCTCATTCTTAGGTTGCTTTTGCCTCGAAACTCTATGTGTCTTTGAGATTCGAAGTTTTAACCCTGATAAGCTCCTAGGGCTTTCACCTCATTTTCTGCTTGGCTTCTTCTTGCTGCTTTTCACTTCTTTGACCTTTTTATTGTTTGGTCACCTTCTTAGTCTATTATCTTGGTAGACATGCTCTATCGAGGAGACGCCGAATCAATATTGTGGTCTTGGTGAACCGCAACAACTGCCTTTGCAACAAATTGGTTTTGCGTTAGTTGTGTTGTATTATCTCCATACTTCTTTCTGAAGGTGTAGACTATGGATTCTGGATCCGTCTTTAAGACGTTCGATCCTGTCAGTTCTATGGGAGAGGTTAACTCCTTGCGTTCTCTACTGAGTTCCAGGGCTCTCTAACTCTTTGGGCATGACATCCAAATTTATGGGGCCTTCGTCCTTGGGCGGATGAAGCAATCTGAGTTGCTGGTTTTGGTTGCTCTACTAGGGCCTAGATATCCATAGCTTTGATGGATCCAAGATCTTTCGTCGTTGGACCTGCATTCAAAGAAAAGGTGGAGCACATGGCCCTAGTGGACTATGGTCTCTGGGCATTAGATTTACGAATTTCTAAATTTGATGAGAACCATAGATCTGTGGTGGTCTTAACCAAGAGTAACTGTGGGGCATTAAACCCTTGGCGAACCATGGGTTCGAATCTGTCAGACTATGAAAGTCTGGTTTTTGTGAGATGAAGGTCCTGCCAATTTTATGCTTTATGAGTCGCAAATTCATAAGTGTTTTAATTGGTAAGCCTTAATCTCAATTGGGATCTATGTTTTAATACATGAGATCGGTGGGCACACCTACCTCTGGGATCACCTGCCTATTTAGACATTTAGTCCCTGGGCCAAAGCCTTATTAACACTTTGTGTCAGAGTTTTTGTTAGCTTTATTGTTACCGACCGATTTTAAGTTTTTCTCTGAGTTGCGTACTAGGATGGACCGGGGTGCACATATCCATTAGTTTTGCTAAGTCATAGTTTTGATGCATTGCATCTACCACTGTTAGGAGCTTGTCCGCATTTCACCATGGCCTTTTAACCATAGCTTTTAAGATCTCGTCCGCATTTCGCCATGGTCTTTCAACCATGGTTTTCAGGATCTTTTCCGCATTAGATGGACCATATTAGGTTCCCGTCTGCATTCCGCCATGGCCTTTCAGCCATGGTTTTTAAGATCTCGTCCGCATTAGATGAACTTTTTTTTGGCACAAGGCCTTGGTGGGCATCAATCCTTAGTAGATTCCTAAAGATATTTTTAAAGATAGTGTATATCTTTTTTTCTCTAAAGGAAATCCTTTTTCTTTTCTTTTAAGAATGTATTTCAAGACCCGCAGTTTCTTTCATGAAAGAATAGCAAGAGCTCTTATTACATAATTGAACTTTAAGAAAAACAATGGTCATCTCACGGCTGAGAAGAAATGCCAAGGCTTACGCCAAGGCCTTCTTGCCTAGAAGTTGTGTTTTTGAGGTGGAGGGTGTTCCTACTAATTGGTTCCTCCGACATTTTGTACCCTTGAGCTCCCGTTAGGCTCTTCTCTTGCATGTGGCCTTGTCCCCCTGACCGGTATGCGGCATTATTCTTTGAGGGATGCTTTCTTCGTGCAATGGCTCAGCAGAGATCTCCATGGCTGTGGCCATTGAGCGGGGCTTTGTAGCGATGGTTCTAAGGGTGGTATGGTAGCATGAGCGGGCCCTTTCATGATCTCCTCTGATCTCTTTTATTCCCCAAGGTGTTGGGAATTTCAAGGATTGATGTAGAGTTGATGGAACAACCTTCATATCATGTCTCCAAGGCCTTCCCATTATTGTGTTGTACGCCGAGGAGCAATCCATAATTAGTAACTTGGTCCTTTGGTTGATACCTCTGGCATAGATTGGCAGGATTACTTCTCCAATGGTCTGCTTCACTTTGCCACTGAATCTGACTAGAGAAGTTGGCTTCCTTATGATCTCTTCTCCGTCTCGTCCCAACCTGTAAAGGCATTGGTGAATATTATATTGGTCGAGCTGCCATTGTCAAAGAGGATGCGTCTCATGAGGCAGTTCTCAATTTTTAACGATATCACCTGGGCATCGAGGTGCGAAGTCATCACGTCTCCTTCGGTATTGGTGGTGAAGCTTATTACGCCTGGACCGCCTTTGCGTTCTTTACTAACTGCCATGACTTCTACTCCATGGTGGACCTTGGCAGCGCGAGTGCTTCTCTTAGCAACAGAGCTTGCTACCTCACTTAACTCCGATCATCGAATGATGAAGTTGACGTCATAACCTTTCCTTGGCGAATCAGGTCTTGGCCCCATGGGAACGTGATTCTTGGTTTGTTCGTGGATGAGTGTCCTTGCTCTATCTTAGCGGAACTCTCGTAGGTATCACTTTCTGAGCAACTCATTCACTTTGAACCTCAGCAGGAAGCAATCCTCCATTAGGTGACCGTGGCGTGGTGAAAATCGCACCACTTAGATGTGTCTCTCTTATGTTAGGGGGCCCGCGTCTTTACCGGCCACTTGACTTTTTTGGTCAAGCATCCCAGTTCGGTTACCACTTCAGCCAGGGATATCACCATGTTGGACATGTCGGGCCAGGTCATAGGAACGTACTTCTTGTGCTCCACTTTTGCTAAGGGCTTTGGCCACCATCTGGAGCCACCCTTAGTAGATTTTTCAGGTCCAGATCTAGCATTAGATTTCTCCTCCCTGGTGGCCTTGGAGTTACCATGTCCTTTGAGATGATTTCTCTGCGCTAGTTGAGCTTGATAGGCTAGATCCTCCTCCCATTTAATTTGAGCCCAAGCCTTGGAGAGTACATCCTCGATGGTGTTGCAGGAGTATTTGGTGAGGTCTTTGGACAGGTCACCATCGTTCAGCAGTCCATGCCTAAAGTCTGAGATGTCTGTGGAGGCAACGCAGTTAGGAACCGACACCTTCTCCCTGTTGAACCGATGGAGATACTCCCTCAAGCTCTAATTTGGGTGTTGTTTGATTCGATATAGATCGTCTGAGTCACGTCTCAAAACTCGGCTGCTAGCGAAATGCTTGACGAAGCGATACGTTAGCATAACGAAGGAGTTGATGGAGTCATTGGCTAGGTTGGAGTACCACAACAGCGCTCCGCCTATAAGGGTTTCTCCAAATCCTTTGTACATATAGACCTCCAAGTACTCAAGGCCAATGGGGGCGGTGAGCATGCGTTGGCAATACTGTGAGATGTGCATATCTGAATCGGTGGTCCCACCGTACAAAATCATGATCGGCCAAGAGAATCTTTTAGGGACTTTGCTAAGGTCGATGGCGTCAACGAAGGGTGTATCCGCATAGGAGTTGGGAGTGCTCCTGATAATCGGTCGATCTTCTCCCGGCAGACTCTTTATCATGTTCTCCATGGCTTCTATCCTTCCCGTTAACATGGCTTCTACATTAAAGGCCTCATCAGTGTTTCCCTCATAGGGTTTGGTAGGGATGCTATGATGGTGTGAGCCATGGTTTCAGGTCAGCCCTTAGCTTGGAGTCTGATGCATCTAAGCCTCCTTAACGACCTTTGGTGGCGTTTCGCCAAGTGTTTGCATCAACAGGACTTTCCTTTTGAATCTAGCATGCCTTTTGTCGTCTTCGCCATCACCGTCAGGTGTATCAGCGTCTATCTCCGCCAACAAGGCTTTGAGATCCCTGTTCTCGTCTTCTAACTCCTTTAGACGAGCTTCATTCTCTCTCAGCTTCGTCGCGATCAGCTCGTGCTCTTGAAGTTTCGCCGCGATCGCCGCATTGTCGGCTGTCTCGGGTACTTCCTCCTCGGGTTGAATCATAGCTACCTCCTCGTATATGGGTTCGAGGGTTTTGTTGTTCTCTGGTTCGGATGAACTGGTGGATTCACTCATCTTTGTTTATTTGTTCTTGTTGAAATCGCCCACTTCTTCTATCGCCAAACTGTTTGGGGGGGGGGGATTTTTAGTGATTCTTTGATGGAGAAGAACAAGAACAAGAGATGAAAGGTTTTTAGGATTTTGAGAAAAAGATGAGTAAAAGAGACAAAGGGTTTGTAAAGAGATTTCTTCTTTATTGATGTTAAGAGAATCAATTACAATAATGTGTGTGTTTTTCAAAGTTTTGGATCTTTGAGTTAGGGTTCTTCCCTTTGTATTTATAGCATTTGAATTAGAGTATTTCCATATATTTTATGGATAACTTTATATTCGAGTCTATCTTACAAAAAGGAATATTTCCCTAGATTCATTAAAGCATTTGTCTTTATCTCGTAAGATTTAGACCGACTAAAGGGATATCCGCCCTACCTCGGTTATGACCTTTGCGATGGTGTCCTTGGTTATGGTCTTGGTTAGCATCTACACCTACGAGGTTTATTTATGTCTCATTGGTCTAGGTTATGGCCGGACTCTAAGGCAATAAAAGTATCCCCAACAAGAACATAATGACATATTTCCTTGCTTCTTTTTATCGTTCTTTTATTTTTCTTTTTATTTTATTAAATGTAAGTTCGATCACTTAGAGACTCTTACCTCTCTTTATAATCAATGAGCCATACTCTTCACCTAAACTTCTACTTAGATTTTTTTTAGTTGTTGTATTCCAAATAACTTTCCAGCCCAATCCTATGCTCTCCTTTCTGGATCACTTACTTTTTAATATCTTTCTTGTTGGGGGTGATTTTATTCCACTATAGCCTAGCTAGACCAGATACTCATAGATGCCCCCTTGGTTGAATACGTTTACCAAGGCCTTAGCCAAGGACGTGTAGCCACGCCAAGGCCATGAACCAATGTTGAGCGAATATTCTCCTTATATGATTTAAATTTTAAAGATTAGGACAATTGTCTTATAGATTTATGGAAATATTCCTTATTGTATAGATAGACTCGAAACTAAAAGTTATCCATAAAAGATATGGAAATACTGTTATTCAAATACTATAAATACATGAGGAAGAATCCTAATTCAGGGATCTGAAACTCATAACTTAATACTCATACATTGTAATTTATTATCTTAGACATTAATAAAAGAGATCCATTTACATCTTTGTTCTCGTTATCTCTCCCTTAAAGAATCACTCAAAAAACCCCTAAATAGTTTGGCGCTAGAAGGAGGAGAGAGATTTCAACGAGAACAAAAGAAAACATGGGTGAGTCAAGTAACTCTTCCGAACCAAAGAAGAGCACGAGTAATAAATCCACGACGAAAGATACGGTCGTAGAGCAACCCAATGAAGCAGCACCCGATGAAACAGCAGACGATTCAGCCCTCGCGGAAAAACTTCACCAATATGAGGCAATTGCGGCAAAGCTCCGGGAGAACGAAGCCCGATTGAAAAAACTAGAGAACGGAAATATAACTCTCAAGGCATTACCCGTAGACAGAGATGTTCAGACGACTGACCTTAATGAAGACGTCATGAGACACGTCAAGTTCAAGAGAAGGGTTCCATCGATGCAACAGCTAGACGAGACACCGACAAAGATTGCTAGGGAGGCACGAGCGCATCAAACTCCAAGCTCTAGACATACCTGAGTCCATGGTCCTTACCAACGAGACGACCCTAGTAAACCCCATGAAGGAAACACTATCGAGGTTGCTAGTTTAGGAGCCTTTCTAATGGGAAGACTGAAAGCCATGAAGAACATGATTAAATTCTTGCTAGGGGTAACCCCACAAATTATCAAGAGTACCCCCCCCCCCCATTTCCTATGAGGATACCATAGCCCTGCGAGAGATTCCACGGAAGTTCGCTTGGTCATCTATATCGCTATACGATGGAACCTCGGATCCCGACACACACATCTCATTTTACCACCAATGAATGCTCACTACGACCATATACAACGAGCACATGGAAGTGTGCATGTGAAAAGGGTTCGGAGCCAGCCTCATGGTGACGGCATTCTATGGTATTCCAACCTAGCTAACGGCTCCATTGACTCCTTTACGATACTAACAGATCGCTTTCTCGAACAGTTTGCTAGTAGTTGCACCCTATATGGCGTACTTCTGATTACCTCTATCACATCAAGCAACAAGAAGGAGAAAGCCTTACGGAATATGTCCATTGTTTCAAAAAGGAGAAGGAGTCAGTACCAAACTGTGTGACCTCTAGGGCCCTCTCCGCCTTTAGATAAGGGTTACTAAATGATGGTGATCTCTACAAAGAACTCACCAAATACCCATGTCATTCCATGGAAGACGTCCTCTCTAAGGCATTAGCGCAAACTAAGTGGTAGGAGGGTCCCGCTCATTGAGCCCAGATAACTCCAAAGACTAGTGCGAATACTCATAAGCCAGAGAATGTCCTCTACAAACAATCAGGTCGACCCCAAGGCCAGTCAAGCATTGGAGGACACACCAAGGGCTCCACCAACCCTTGGACAAAGACCACGACATAGTTGACGAAGGCGAACTTATAACATTGCCAAAATGATGTGGGATCAAATTTTACCCCAATTAAAATGTAGCTGCAAGTGTACAGCTTTCGGAGTAATACTTAGAGATCGAATCCACAAAGACTAGAGTTTCACACTTAGGATTCTTTTGACTTCGGACTAAGCTAAGAAGGAAATATTCAGGGGGGTTTTAGAATTCTTATTTGTTTTTTATTATGATTTCAAGATGCAAAACGAAATCTTATTCTACATGCTAATTTACATGGGATAGATCAATGATGAATACGCATCAGACAAGTAGAGAGTGTTTAGCAAGCTAGCAAGATACTAAAATAAACTCGGGGCATAAAGGTTTGATCTAGAACATAGCCACAAATGTAGGTTCTTGTCCATGTTAATGGTTCGGGATTCTATGCTCAAATACCACGTGACATCGCCTTTCGAACGGCCATAGATATAAATAAGCACACATTAAATCGAGAAAGATTGATTGTTCACGATTCTAAGGTCGATCTGCTTTCGTAGCCTACCTAGAAAGGCTAACCAAATACTAGTTCCAGCTATATAAAAATGGATTACAAAGAATACCACTTTAGATCTAATTCTCATAACAACTTTCATAAGAGAATAGCATTAATGAATGGGAAAATGTGATAATGTTTTTGATAAAACCTAATCAATTAGAGATCTAATTCAACCAAGCTATTAAACTCTATATTACCTATTTTCTAACATGAAATCTAATCATAGAATAACATGTAAACTTGAAATCTTTGAAAACAGCACGCATTCATAATCATCAAGGGAGAGAGGAGAAGATAAAATCGAGTTTATGGAAGAATGGATGTTGTATTGAAGATGAAGATGGGTCTTTGGAGGTTACAAAGGGCACGACCCCAAAGTTTGTCATCCCTACCTCCTAAGGCAATTATTAAACCCTAATCTGAGCCAACTCTACGAAATTAGGAGGCTAAAAATATCTATATATATAGTGTTATAAGCTTCTAGGTTAAAAAGTGTAAAATTGAGCCATAAGGCCTCATAATGTTTGGGCTTTGTGTCCAAGGGCTTTGAGTTGAATTCTTGGTATTTAGGAGGCTTGGAAAAGGTCCACTTGAGTCTGTTGAATGTCTAGTTCGAAACACAAATGTCCTTAATTTTGTTTTGGCCTTTCTACGCACCCTTCATCTACGAGACAGCTAGATCAGTCTTCAGTAAAATTAGTATAACTCTTTGTCCACTTCTCCAAGTGAGATGAAATAACTTGGAGATGAAAGGTAATTCAATTCTCTAGCTCATGTCCAAATTTTATCAAAATCCATTGATGGAAAAGCCTTCTTCTTAGATGATACTTCTGATGATCAGAAAGTGCCAGAACAGGGTTTTGATCCAATTAGCTCCATAAAGCTTCAAAATGCATTGTTTTCCTAAAATGACTTAAAACAGTACAAATACAAGAAAGCTACCTCTAATTGCTTAGAATCATGTAAAAACACTGAGAAAACCTATCAAAATCCATAGGAAAAGCGATAAAATAATGATGTTATCAGCAAACCAATCAAGGACATTCTGACTACAGATCCCGTGGAAAACGTCAGAGAGCTAAGAAGCTTTACTAGTGGAATAACGTGGCCACCATGGCCACGGGCGTCCGCCTACACTAAGCCTAGCATCTCAGAGTGGTGTTATTCCATCGAGACTATGGCCACCCTACGAAATGTTGCGCTCTGCAAAGGCAAGAGGTAAGGGATCTCCTAAACAAGTGCCTTCTTAAAGAGTTTCATGCTAAAAAGTCTCGAAGTGATTCAAAAACGCTAGTCTCAACACTCAAACCCCTGTAAGAGCCAAAACCAGAATCACTTGGCATATCAGAGTGATTAATCACATATCAATAGGCTCAACAGACATTGAAAGTTGGGACAGATAGGGAGTCCTTCACTGCCACGAATCCATTATGTCTCCCGAAAAGCCGAAAGTTAGGTAACGCCCATGGCCCAGCTAAGCTTCGCTTCTTATGAAGGCGGCGGGGGATAACCTACCAATCATGACGCCCCTAGTAGTGTTTATGACCATGGCTCACTTTGTCGTTAGACGAATATTGATAAATAGTGGAAGTTCAATCAACATCCTTTTCGCATAAAATGGCAGAACTGGATATTCTGAAGTCAAGCCTCATACAGAGAACTGGTGTTATGATAGGATTCAGAAAAGAGACGACCCCAACCCTTGGTGAGGTCACTCTAGGCGTATAGGGTGCAAATTTCTATAGGTAAACTAGATTCTCCTTCATGGATTACACATCGAGATACATGATGTACATACAATTTCATGTATATTTTAGTGTGTTTTAGTTTAGTTTTC
>OVAN01009440.1:0-16926 GCA_900406275.1 Anastatica hierochuntica | reverse complement strand
AATTTTTCCTCGCAAAATTCTCTCGCAAATTGCGTGTTTTCTTGTAGTGGAGTGATTGTTCCTTTCTTCCGGAGCCACTGCTTGCACTGATGATTCTGGGCCATCTTCCGCGGAAGTGCCCATAGTTCCTAGCTGAGCTGAGTGTTCCGGTAAGTATCCCGCTGAAATATCTTCGGTGGGTGACCGAGTTACTTTCAGTCGTTTAGGTTTTACCATGGCAAGAGTATTGGCTTTCCTAAGTCTATGCTCGGTTAGGAAGCAGAGTCGCGACTGCTTTTGGCATCCCCAGATTACATCGATTCCGTGAGGCGTCGGGAATTTGATTCCCAAGTGGTATGTCGACGGGACTGCTTTTATAGAGTTTATCCATGGTATTCCCTTAATCGCATCGTAGATAGCGGGATGGTCGACCACCGTAAAATGTACGTTTCGTGTGACGCCCTTGGCTGTCACCGGAAGTTGAATGGCTCCGCTAGCTATAGAAGTTGAGCCAGAAAATCCTGTGAGTGGCCTCGTTACGGACGCGACCTCAGATAAATCGATGTTCATCCTTTTAAGGGTGTCGAGAAAGATGATATCGACTGTGCTTCCCGTGTCTACGAGGATTCTTGCAGTTTCGAGGTTGTTGATAACGAGGTCGATTACGAGAGGATCGTTATGGGGCTTGTCGAGCCGATAGTCTCGTGTTCCTCGAAGGTGATAATGCCGCCTTCGACGTCAAGTGGCGTTAACCAGTTTGTGCTTGACCCCACTTCTCGAATATAGTCATCTATCGATTAAACTGTGTCAAAGAAATACTGGGGCCCTCCAAAGATCATATTCACTCTGCGACGATTGGTTTCGTTGCCTTTGTCGTCAGGTTTTCTGCCGTGTTTTGCGTCAGCCTGGGCGACGTCGTGCTGGAGCGCTTTGTCGTTTGCGGCTTGGCGGTCAGCGTCGCTAATTAGATCCCTGATGCTGGTTACATCCGGGAGCTCCACTGCGAGCAGTTTTGCCGCAAGTCTCGCTCCGAGAGTTTTGCAGTTCGCAGTAAAGTGGCCTTTTGTTTGATGGAACTCGCAGAAGGCGTTCTCATCGTAGGCCGCATTCCGTGTCCAGGTGTTCCCCGAAGTTCTTCCCTGTTCAGATTGGGAGTTGACGGCGTAGTTATGCGCACCTTGGAGGTTTTCTCCCTCATGGTGGATATACTTGTAGCTTCGAGGAGCTTTCTTCTTCGATTTTTGCTCTGCAACAGAGTCTTTCGAGGAAACCTTCGACGGCTTATGCTTCTGCGACAGGACCTTCATCTCTTCCTCGATGAAGGTCCAGCCGCGAGGCGGAGAGTAGGCCTCCTCTTTATGTTCCGGCATCCGAAACTTCACCCCCATTGGAACTTGACAAAAATCCCGGATGGTGGTGAGAAAAGAGTCTCGGCATTCACTCGGCTCGTCGGTGGCCCTTCAGAAGTTGGGCCTCGTCGGACACCACGATTCAAGCAGTGAAGGCACAACATTACACGTAGCACGCCAATATGCCTTCGCCTCCACATGATCAATCGGGTGTGGCGAGAACTCGATTTTCAGCACAATGTCGTTCTCCCAAACTCGTAGATTTTCCGGAGCGAAATTGGACGGTGAAGCATTTACGGAAACTCGGGTATTCGAAGTCATAACAAAAGGAGAGAAGAGAGAGATGGAAAGGATAAGAAATTTTTTACCTTAAGGAAATTTTCTTGTGAAGATGAGTAAGTGAAAGATTTGGAAAGTTACTCCTCATACTTATAGAAAGGGAGTTAACTATTCATCCTTTGACTTTTTAGCCATCAATTCCACCTAACTTACCTAACGTGCCTTACACTTCGCAAGAACAATGATGATTCTTGCAAACTGGGGACTACTAACTATTGGGGTCAAAAATGGTCACGACGAAATCAATGCCTAAAAAGCACCATGAAAATGTTGTCTCTCTTTCGGAAACAAAGAACACAAGGAAACTATCAAATCTGAGGCTCCTATCGCCTAGATTATCTTCTCCCGACAAAACATCAAAACCCCGTGTCTAGTCGACCATAGGCAATTTCTCTGCAAAGTTTAGTCACCCGCGAGTGACTAGACACGAAAAGTATCAAAATCTTATCATTCTCGAAAGACAAGTTTCAGCGCGATAAATAATCACCGTAAACATCGGATAACCACATCGCTCCCGAGACACGAGCAAGGTGGCGACTAGACTCATCACGAAGTCTAGTCGCCCACGGGCGAATAGATACGAGCAAGGTCTAGTCACCCACGAGCGACTAGACACGAGCAAAATCTACTCGCCCGTAGGCGAATAGACTCATCGCAAAGTGTAGTCGCCCACGAGCGACTAGACACGATCAAGGTCTAGTCGCCCGTGGGCGACTAGACTCTCGACAAAGTCTAGATTCCCATGGGTGACTAGACACATACAATGTCTAGTTGCCCATGGGCGACTAAACTCTCGATAAAGTCTAGTCGCCCATGGGCGACTAGACACGTACCATGTCTAGTTACCCACGAACGACTAGACCATTCCCTCTCCATCACTCTCTCCTTCGAATCTTTACTAGACTATCTCTCATTTTGTCTCGATCGGAATTTTTGTTAAAGTTTCGTGATAACAATCATAAAGACGTGTTCCTTTCGTAAAAAGTTTGTATCGATCGTATAAAACGATAACGGTTAACCTGAACACCGATATTATCTTAATTATACAATTGGTCTTATCGTTTCATGAAACAATCGTCGTATAATCTTACGAAGATCGAATTTTCCGTAAGAAACCGTAAAAATCACTTAATCGCAAAGTGGCCCAATAAGGCCCAAAACGCGACAAAGGTCCACTTACGATTCCGGACGAGAATGGGCCCAACTACGTTGAGATTTACGAGTTCCGCGAACAATAAATGGAAAAGACGATAAATGTTAAGTTTAGAGATAAATACAGAAAAATCAATAAGATAAGGAAGATTCTCACAAAAAGGAATATTCTCGCGGAAGGATAAACTCGAATCAATGGTAAAAATGGAAAGGGGGCCGACCTACGAAGGCATATATAAGGGAGGCAAAGGAGAAGGACGCAGACACACAGAAATCTCTATAGAACTCAGCACTTAGAGCGATTAGGTTATTTTTCCATTTTTGTTAGCGAGCTGCTATTCAATTAGGTTTATAAGTCTTACGTTGTTAGAACCAGGGAACTCGCCGGCAGATCTTGCGACCAAGGCTTATTACCTATTGTAACGCTCACACGCAGATTCAGAATAAGATCTCGATTGCTCAATTTTTACTTTGATTCCCTTTTTACTTTGTCTGTGGTTTCGTATTTTGATCTTTTGTCGTTTGGTTTAGCTGAAATTCGGGACCTCAAGGAAAGTTGGGGTTTCCTGGCTGTCCTACGATTACAAAAATCGACTGTGTTAATTTCGGTTCCCACATAGAGTACAAGGAGTCAATGAGTCTACTTTAATAGTATTACTAGTCCATTAGGTTATATCAATAACATTATCATCTTTGCTTGTTCGTTAATGGTGTTCACGTATGAAGCTGGTTTGTGAAGAGATCTATAGTAGTTTGCATACCAAACGCTTGACTTACTGCTAGATCTAGTATTTGATGAGCCTTTCTAAGTAGGCAACGAAAGTGATTTCTAGGGTAAAAATCTGAGACATCAAGTTTTATGGCGCCGTTGCCCGGGACCAATTGGTCATCTTAAAGCTTTGGCTCATTGCGTGTCTAAGACATTTATTTTTGTTGTTTGATCTTTTCTTTTTTTTTCTTTGCTTGTGTGATTTCAGGTGCATGAACAGATCTCATACTAAGAGCCAAGGACCCAAAATCTACTATTGTTCGAGCAGAATATTGGTAGACTAGAGAGACAAAAGAAGAACGAGAAAGTACTTGAAGCTACTACGGAATTTGAAATCGAGATTGAGATGGGTGATAACCAGGAAGACCTTATAATTTAGGGTGGTATGTAACTTCAAGAAGTTCATCTGGGACTCAATCCACCTGCTATGGGTGGAAACAATGTTGCAACTTTGGGGTAGCAAGGCGCTAATTGAAATTCGCCTCAACCGAGGTTGACTTTTGCGCACTATGACTCTCTTGACATGTGACACTATGACTCTTCAGAATGTCATGGACACTGCCAGTAATGGTGATTTTATGACCAAGACAGTGGAAGAAGCTTATATCCTAATAAACAATATGACATCTAGTTAAGCAAACCGCATGACAGAGTATGATCCAGGTAGGAAAAGCTCTACAACTGATGTTAAAAGATATGATGATTTGCAGGAGAAGCTTAATGAGCTGACAGCCAAGGACTTAAAGGGAGTACACATAGTGGGAGAAAAAACTGATGGAAAGTTTTGTCAGGAGCAGAAACTTGGGAAGATGTACAATGATTATGTTGCGAAGGGGACAAATGGTGAATAAGTTGATGTGAATTATATTGGTGGACAGGGAGTCTATAGGAACAGATGTTTCAATCGGGAAAACCAGTTCTAGAACAAGTTTTTTTAGCAGAGCCAGTTTGTTTAATCCAAGATATCATAGTAATAATCAGACTCAACGAAATGACTTTGCCAATAGTGGTTTCCAACCAAAGCAACAGTATGATTCAGGTAACTAGAAGAACAATAATCAGTCCAGGTACCAGAATCTAAATCAAGGAGCATCTTCCTCTTCTTCCCAAAACAATTAGCTGAAGCAAATGATGAAACAGTTGCTTGAAAGTCAGACAAAATCTGCTTTGGACATAAATCAGAAGGTGGATAGCATGTACAGTGATCTCAATGGGAAGTTCGATGCGAAGAGTGTTCGAATGAAGTTCCTGGAAATATAGATTGCTCAGACTTCTCTTTGAAATAGAACACTACCAGGCCTTTTACCAGGCCAACTGGAGAAGAATCCCAATGAGTATTGCAATGCGATTACGAGTCGAAGTGGAAAAGAAGTCGCAAATTCGTTTGGGATAGGGATCGACCGATCCCATGCATGGATCAATCGATCCCTTTCTAATTTCGAAAAGTGTACTATGGATAGAAAGACAAGGATCATTCGATCCTTGTCTAGGGATCTACTGATCCCTGTCCAGACGTGAGGGGGTCCGACTTAGTTGATTAATCGGAAGCTTCGGATGATGAGGATGAGTATGTATCCCCTCCATATTATATTCCCAAGCCTCCACACCCCTCAAGACCCCTTCAAATGATGAAGGATCGTGAATACGAGTAATTAAATAATCTCGTTGGTGAATTACATGTTCGTTTACCATTTGTTGAGGTAGTTAAGATGGTACCATCACGGAAGAGGTACTTGACAGAGATTCTATCTGATGAGTGGACCTTGGAGCACAGAGTTTCTATGTTGACTGCAGAGTGTAGTGCGGTTTTTCAGAACATCACTCCTAAAAAACAAGAAGACATTGGACCATTTGTGTTAATGTGCCGAATTTGATCTCTCACTTTCGGGAGATGTTTGTGTGATTTGCGATCTGGAGTATGTTTGATGTCGTGTTCTAAGTCGAGAAGGTTAAATCTAGTAGACTACAAGCCCACTAGGATGTCTTTGGTGTTTGCCGATAGATCTATTAGATGACCATTGGGTATTCTCTACAACATTCTTGTAGGTGTTGGAGAAGGCTACGTATACACTGATTTCGTAGTCTTGGAGCTCAAAGAAGAATCCAAGAATCACATCATCTTGGAGAGACCATTCTTTTCAACTTCTAGATCGATGATGGATGTGGAGAATGACAAATTGATCTGCAATTGGGGAAGTTGGATGTGCGTTTCAACCTTGAGAAGTCGACGAAGAAGCCTACCATTGATGGGCCTACTTTCTGAATCGACACTTTGACTGATGTTATTGAGGTATCTGTGGAGGAGCTTTACACCGAGGTTATATTTAAGATTACCTTGGCACATATTGGAACAGACTATGGTTTATTGAGTGAAGACACATTGGAGATTGCTGAAAAGAACAACGTTAAGAAAGTCCTAGATGGAGGTGTTTTTTCTATTGTGGGAAAACTCAAGATCAACAACAAGGTGGAGCAGAAGGAGCACATGAAAGAGGGAGGTACTGAACTGACTTTGGTTCCTAAAGGATGTGATAGTAATGTGATAGAATACAAAGTGTAGCGCAGAAGAAAGTTCACACCTTTCTCCAAGGTCAGACTCATCCTCACACCTGAGTTTAAAGAAAAAAGTCAAGCTGCTCTTAAGAGATTGATGAACAACATTCTTCACCTGAAGATGTTCGATGGTAGAGCTTGCTTCAGAGTGAGTTCCCGGACTCTCCATGATTGATCCTTATCTGTACTAAAATTAGGCTCACGACTATAAACAAGCATTGAGTGGGATGCAACCCATTGGTTAGTTTTCCTTCTATTAGATCAGATTTTTGGTATTTTGAATTCTTGGCTTTGGTTTTTATGTGGTTTGTGACTTTGGATGCAGAAAACAAAGAAAAAGTGATGTCCTACCAGACGGGCAATACAATCCCTGTCATGGATGAGGTAATACAATTATGGGTAGAGAGACAAGAATTGATCGATCCTTGTCTTGGATCGGGCGATCCTTGTCCCAAATAGAAGGAGATATCAATATGATTTCAGAGTCTACAATTGCACTCGTTATGTTCTTTCTCTCTTTTCTTTTTGATTTTATTTATACATTTGCTACTTGTCCCTTCTTTGGATTTTGTTTCACACCGAGATGGTGTGAGATAAGTTAGAGGGAGATTACTTAAGTATATTCTTTTCTTTTTATGTGTTGTTTTGAGTCAATTTTTATGTTTTATTGAGTCCGTTTTTATGGATGCTAGCACTTTATGATGATCTTTAGATTATTGGCTTTGTGCGTTGTGCTTTATTTTTATTAATATTAACCATTCCTCGTGAGATTTTAGTGCAAGCAATCCGGAAAACCTCATGACAAGACTACTCGCCAGAAAGCTTCGGGACTCAAGTTCTTGTCAGAAATGTTTTTTGCTTTGAATTAGGGTCTTGAAATCAGGAATTCATAATCAATCATTTTGGATTACATTCTCCATTTTCTTCCACTTCTTTTCGGTAATCCTAAGTGACCAGACTCATGTTTAGTCTGACACCACACCTTCGCCCTATCTCATTTTATTTTCCATGCATTTCTTTTTGACCCTATATGCACACATTTGCAAAAACTATGGAGAGAGTAGGGTAGACATGATCCTCCTGATTACTTAGGGAAGATTGAACTTTAGGTGGTTTAGACATGGTCTTGAGAATCTAATAGATAGTGTTGGGTGATTTATAATCTTAAGATGGTTATGGTTGTAATTATTTGTGTTGTATGGGTATTTTGTTGATTAAAATGTTTTGATAAAAGATTATTTCTCTCGGATTTACAAAAACAAAACGAAAAAGTTCATGAAAATAAATTAAATATGTCTTATATTTCCTATTCGAGAAAGAAGTCAATTTATGCATGTTATCATGTTGTTTACTATGGCATGAAGATTGTACATATATTATTTAATGTTTGAGTTAGTGGTTTCTGCTTCAGTAGTTGGGGTCATGGTCATCAATATACTCTCTCGCTCCTGCGTTTCTGCATAATGTCTTGCATCCCTGCGTATATATGAACCCCGAAAAACTTTAAGCAATAAAACTAAAAACTCATTTCATCACCTAGCCCAAATTTCTTGATGTAGAGTTCCCTGGTGAAAAGTTTCACATCTCTGTGAATGAATGGAGAGAGTCAATCACACGTATGTGAGATTCGTAGGCCCTGAGTTTGGAGTATGGACGGACTTGCGCGGTAAAGAAGGGGATCTTTGCGAGAATGTTCTGACTGTCTCAGGTTTACGTGATCAATGGATCGAGGCGCAAAGCAACTTTTTCTGAAAGTGTAAAGGTCCATTGGTTTTAAACTTCTAATCTTTCGATTTAATCTTCGTTTCTCTTTACTTGAGGATAAGCAAAGATTTAAGTCTAGGGAATTTGATGTATTTGTATTTTATCAGTCTTATCTACTTTATCCAAGAAAAGGGTGTATTGGTATTGCATTTGGTTCTTTTTGGACTCGTTTTGTGTTCTTTGTTGTCTTTTCATGTTATAGGTATTAAGTACGGAAAAGAACGTGTTTGGATATCATTTGATGAGTTTTGAAGTTTGGGCATTGAAGATTTCACGAACTTGAACAAAATGGTAGGGATCGATCAATCCCTGCCATGGGAGCGCCCAATCCCTTTCGTCTTACGACTTCAGTAAATACGGACCGATCCTTGTCACGACGCAACCAAACCAACTAAATTTGAACCAGATTGGAAGAATCGAAGAACCGGATACATGTTAAAATACCCATACTCATATTTGGATGATTCCTTATGCTATTTTCTGAATTTTTGAGTAACTAGAGAGCTTTGTAAACCTAAATGAGACAAATTCAAGTTTGTACTCTGCCGAGAAGCATTTTGAACCCTTCACTCTTTAATTTGGTTTCAATACATTATGTCTCTCGTCTTTTCATCTTGTGTTGATTTTATTGCCATGTGTGAGTAGTTCTTTAGTTGGGTTTAGGGTTTCTAACATAGATATTTCATGATTCAGTGATTGTTAGGTTGTTAGATTGGGGAATTATCAATAGATCTTCACTTAGCATTGTTCTTAAGGCTGAAATTAGATTGATGACCTACTTTTTGATGTTAGATTGTTTAACGCACCGAAAATATTCGATTAAATGCCTTAAAGAATTTTATGTGAGCAAATTATCTTAGACAACCGGAAGTTGATGTTAACGCAATTTGTGAACAAATCAATCATGTTTAGAATGCATGTTTAGGATTTCAAACTCAACGGAAATAAGTGTCTATGATCTTTATACATAGATAGTTAGCGCTACAGAAGTAAGTTAATTATAATTTCGTAAATTGAGTTCTAGATGGTTCTTAACAATTTTCCCATTAATAAATCTGTAAACTTGATTAAATGATTTCGCTGAGAACACCCTGTGTCTAGCGCTTTTCTTGATACTTTACAAACCAACCAATTTACTTACTTTCTGATACCCTGATTTCGATTTTAGCATATCTTTACCAACTCTTATTTTTCATTTTAGCCCGCGTTTGATCCGGAATTACTACAACGTGCTTAACTGTAAGCTTGCAGTGATTTCTTAGGTGAAAAACTTAGCCATCACTTACTTACTCTTCTCTAGGCATGTACGTAGGGATATTCTCCTTTTTCTTAAATCTTTCTTTCTCCTTAGATTTTTTGAACTCTATCATCACTAGAAGTCTTCTCATCAAACAAAGGCTCTTTCTTCTCCTTATCAAAATTGTCAACTTCTTCAAGAGGTGGAGTAACTTTCTTCTCAAGTTCTTTTCCATTGGTAACAATAGGTCCATCAAAATCTAGATTAGATTCGACAATGACCTTTCTTCTCAAGAGACTTTCCAACTAATTTGTCTTTAAAATCTTCAATAAATTTCTCACCAATAGGATCCAAAAAGGGATTTTCAAAATTATTAATGATTTTCTCTTCTTCAAGAGTGAAGAAAATACCTTCCCATGGTTTAGAATCATTATGGATTTTCTCCAAGAAGACATTGCAAAAGTATTTGCTCGTTTCTCCTTTTTCTTTCACAATTCCCTTTCCTTTTTTAATCGCCATTACTTGTTGAAGTTGAGAGTCGATGACCTTGGCATGGGAGGCTAAAACATCATGCTTGATATTAATGTCACTATACATGGCATCCATCTTCACATTCATGTCCCCGAATCTCTTATTGAGATCCGCTTTGGTATCGCTTAGTCGTTCAATAAGCCTCTTCAGAATGGCATGGTTCTCATCTACTTTTCAACGACCACTTGGTTGTGAAGGCTTTTGGTAGTAGCCGCAAGGATTGGTTGAAATCCTTGGAGGTTTGTCTTAAGAGGGCAGACTTTGTCTTGAAGATTCTCTACGTTGGTGTCCTTATAATATAATTTGTTGTTGTAGGGCTTGTATCCTTGATTGAAGAGTTTTTTTATAGTACCCTCCTTGGATATAGATCCCTTCTTCTCTAATATCCTCGCCTTGGCTTCCTTCAAATTTGGCTTCAAGAAAATGAACTCCTCTCTTTTCGCTGAGCAAGATCTTGTCCATCTTCTCATTAAGCTCTTTAATCTTTCATCATTAGAGCCCATGTTTCTTATGGTCCTATCATAATTCGTTCCATCATCACTTTGGGCTAGATTTTCAATGAGCTTTTCTCCTTACCTCGCGGATAGACTAAGAAAACTCCCCATAGATGTCGTATTCAATGTTAGACAGAATTTCTCATGAATACCTCTACGAAATATTTGTAGCAAGTTGCCCTTAACAATTCCATGATGAGGAAAACTCCTAATGTACCCATTTAATCTTTTCCAAGCTTCATATAGGTTCTCGGTTTCACCATTGTTGAGAAAGATATCTCATTCCTTATTTTTGTCGTTCTTTATGGTGAGAAAAATTTATCTATGAATCTTTTCTTGCATTCATCCCACGTTGTGTTTGAAAATGTCACAACTCTGTTCTTTAATTGTGAGGCTATGTCTCCCAAAGAGAATAGGAAAAAAGTTAACTTGATAACATCCTTTGCCATTCCGTTGATCTTCACCGTTCCATACAACCTTTCAGAGTTTTCCAGGTGTTCAATGGGATTCTCCAAAGCTAGACCTAAGAAATTAGAGTTTTACACAATTCAAATCACACTTAACTTGATCTCAAAATTGTTGTTGTGAATTGATGGGGGTCGAATTCCCATCCTTTCTGTAGTGAATGGCTCATCACATTTTCATATCCTTTCTTCGCCTTTAGGTGTATTTATCGGAGGGTAAGCGTTGTTTCTATTACCACCAAATACTCCTTTATGTGGAGATTGTGGGCATTCTCCTTTTTTGTTACCCAACGGTGCTTGAGAATTACCTTCTTCCATTCCTTGTTTCATTCCCAATTGATAGTGATGGGTTTGTTTTCTCTAGCTCTTCTTTGTCTTGAGTTCTCCCTCTCGATGTGAGTAGGATCCACGTCAAGAAGTCTTTTATTTGGTTTACTTCTAGACGTTTTGATAATGTACCATCACAAACCAAGGAAAAACAACAAAAGAGAGTTAGACTTTTGATAAAATAAAAAAAAATAAAATCTAGTCCTTTGAATCTTAGAAATCTCTTTGAAGATTCTAGCTAAAGCCTAAATCCTTGTGCAATGTCAGCAAAACTTGATGTGATGCTTCTTAAGGCTTTAAAACCTAGTTTAAACGTATAAACCTTTAAGATAAATATTCAAACCACAAGAGGACGATTGCCTAGTTGTAGTACAAAAGGTTATCGTCTTGAGATTTAAAATACTACGTCTAGGGGCATCTATTGATGTTGAGGTGTCACAATTATCAATCTTAGTCAATGCATAACAAAGAGAAAAGAGAATTAAAATGCATAAATAAATATGTAAACATAAATAGTTTTAAGTTAAGGCAAATAAAGAAACAATTAAGGATTAAAAATGATAAAGATCGAATCTTGAGACATAGCAATTGGTCAGGGATCGATCTAGAACTGTAATGGATCTAGTCTAGGCTTTATTAAATGATTAAAGCTATTTCTAGACAAAGGATTCCGCCATAATCAATTTACCCACTCTAATGACGAAGATTTTTTCATCCACGCATACTAGAGGACTCAAGTCTAGCATTTTGTGTATCTAAGCACAAAGTGATAGTAATCTACAAGCCCTTTTTGCCATTAATCACCTATTGATACTATATTCTCGTGAGCCAAGATGAAAAACATAATTTTTGTTCTCTCAAGCATTTCATCGAAAACTTACTAGGCATCAATGTGCAAGCATGAATCTTTTGATGATCGAAACAAAACCTAGTAGGAATGTATTCCAAAACCTAGTCAATCATCCATTACAACCCTAGATATAATCCTAGCCTACTACATCTCAAGATCCTAGAGAGTTATGCTCACTAAGATCCATGGAAATCTCACTAAGATCCATGGAAATCCAAAGACTGGTTAGGTCTTTGAGCTCCTGTAATCTTAGATCTGAGAACTAAAAGAAAGGTAAATAGAAGAAGAGAGACACAATCATAAATTAGAAATGATCTTAAGTATTACAAAGTTTTGATCTTGACTAGAGACCTAAAACCCTTAAAAGAAATCAAGCACAATCAATCTTAAGAGAAGTAACAAAAATTTATGTTCTTGATGAGTTTAGAGGGCTATTTATACAAGTTGAGTGAAGGAAAGGTTGCCTTAGAGCCAAAACCACTTGGATGTAGATAACTATTGACCTCATGTTACACACTATCGAGTGCGAGGGTCGAGAGTGAGCAACATGGGCATATTCTCTGGCCAAGTACCAAGCATCGACCTCATTTTTCTCAACATCGACCCATCTGGTCGATAGTGGACAACATGGGTAGCCCTTTGCTTCTTCTTTGCTCCATCCTTTGATCCCATGCTTTCATCTTCTCCCAATGCATTTAGCTCCTCTTTCTCTTGATTCTTTCCAAAAAAAATCAATCTAGGATTGATCCACAAACTTCCCATCCTCAAACTTTCCATTGAGCGTCTTCAAAGGTTGCACCTACAAATGCAAAAAATGTATGCAAATGCAACTAATCCTAAATTTAGACTCAATTCTTAAACTATAAAAATTCTAGTGGCCAAATGAGGTATATACTTCTTAAAAGCTATGAAAACACATGCTAAATGATCCGAAAAATGCATAAAACTATGTACACATCAGTCTGCCATGGCCTTAGCTTCCTATCCATGTTTCCATATTTCTCTTAGTGGACTTGAAGGATCTTCACAGATTTATTAAAAAGAGGAATGTGTTCATTTGTCATATAGTACACGACTTTTTGATACCATAAACATTGTATTGGATCTTAATGGGCTAGGTCCATACTAGTTTCGATTATGTAATCTTACGTGTGTATCAAGATGTTGTATATAAGACCATGTTTGTCGAGTGACTGAATACAAAATAGAACTAGAAAACTTCAAAGAGAACTTGACATGGTATCAAAGCCTAAGCCTAACTACAAAGAGGTTTAGGTAATTGATCTTTGGAGTACCAGCTTTCCAAATCGAAGGGTTGTTCATGACTAAGGATTGCTTCAATTACTTACTACTTAAAAAAAAGTTTGGAGATCTATTTGTTGGCGACACCAAAAAACTACTCATGGCAGGGGATGGAACACCTTCAAGTGGACAATCCAAAGTATCTACGATTGAACAAACTAGGAGAATTATATCTCCTTATGACTTGACTTCAGGAGATAATCCAAGAGCTTTGATATCAAATCTGTTTTTGGGCGGCACCATCTATGATGAATGGACTGCTAATCTCCATTTAGTTCTTAAAGAAAAAAAAAGAATTGGGTTTGTGGATGGAACTAAACCACAATCTGAAAAAGATTAATAATATTTTGAAGATTGGACTACGAACAACGCTCTTGTGGTGTCATGGACGAATCTTACGATTGATGAAAAAATATCTACTGCTATGTCACATATTCATGATGTTCATAAACGTTTGATTCACATTCATAAAAGATTTGGAGTAAAGAAATGACAGTGAGTACAAAGACTTAAAGCTGAATTGGCAATGTGTAGACAAAAAGTAACTGCGGTTGAAGAATATTATAGGAAGCTCACTCAACTTTGGACTAGCTTCGCAGATTATCAACAAGGAAAGACCATGGAGAATGTAAGAAAGGAGAGTGAAGAGGATAAACTTCATCAGCTTCGTATGGTACTCGATGAAATTGTGTAAGGTCTGATAAAGTCTTCTCTCTTGTCGTGTGTGCCTCTGCCCTCACTAGAAGAAGCTTATAATGCATTGGTGCAAGATGAAGAATCCAAGGTAATTGTGAGAATATATGACGAGAGACCTGAAGGAGTGAGCTTTATTGTCAAACTGCACAAAAACCTCACGGTTCATTAGATAATAGGGGATATGGCAGGTCTATTTCATGCTCAATATGTGGTCAGACTGGTCATAATGTCGATACTTACTTCCTGAAGATAGGATATCCTCCATGGTATAATCCTCACCAAAGAGGTAGAGGAGGAAAAGGCATAGGACTAGCTCGTGCGATGAATGTTGGTCGTTGAACATCCCATGTTTATGGCAAGCAAAACAGAGCACGTTTGATAATTGGAGCTCAAGAAAATTCGGTGTCGGGATTCTTTGTGGGATCATCGCTTGCGACTAGACCTCGCAACACGGTTGCACCATCAAACTACTCGCCTCTTACAAATGCATATCACATAGGAGTTAGTGGTCTCACCGATTAACAATAGAAGACACTTTTCGTATGCTTAAAGGAAACAAAATCAATACATCTAAGTGTCTTTCCGGTAAGTGTTTTCTCGAATCATTGGTCATAGATAGTGGCACATCCAACCATATGAAAAGTTCTATTGGTTTTTGTTTGTGACTTGTGATATGGCCCCGATTCTTACAAAACTTCCAGATGGGAGGTTCACGACCTCTACTATACGTGGTTGGGTACGAATGGGTTCTTCTTTGGACTTGGTGATGTTTATGTTTTTGATGGACTCAAGTGTCATTTGATATCAATTTCACCACTTGCCAAAGATTGTGGTTATATTATGCAAGTAATTGGCCTTCTTCTTATTATTCTGGACAGCCTCACAATGACTTTGATTGGAGTGAGTGAAGAGAGAATTGAGATTTATTTTTTTCTGGGAAGGGATGTTGCAAATGTTGTTCATATATCAGATTTCACAACTCTTTATATCTGGCACCGTTGTTTAGGGCACGCTTCTTCCAAAGCTTTAGATATGTTGTAGTTTTTAGATTTAAACACTAGTGCTTTTATTTAAAGAAGTGTGATATTTGTATTCAAGCAAAACATACATGAGATTCTTTCCCCTTGAGTACGAATAAGACGAGTTTTTCTTTCAAACCTATTAATTCTTATCTTTCGGGTCCATATTGGACATTAGCACTTTGCGGTTCCCGGTACTTTCTCCCCATTTTAGATGATTATTCTTGAGCCATTTGCGTATACTTGTTGCCAACGAAGCAAGAAGCACGTCATAATCTTCAGAACTTCTTAGCTCTTGTGGAATAACAATTTTCAAGTCAAGTAAAGAGGATAAGAAGTGATAACGAATCTAGATATATATTTTTATCGGAATTCTTTCCTCAACACGACATAGTTCATGAAACGTCATGTGTCGTGACTCCTCAGCAGAACGATCATTGTTACGTTCTTAATACAGCACGAGTATTACGGATATATATCCTTGATATGGGACTAGTCTCTGTTTCACGAGACGATGTCTTCATCAAAAATGAATTCTCGTTTGCAGATTCTTTACCTCCAACATCGTGCCAAAGTGGTTCTCTCTTCCATCACTGCAAATAGTAAATGAGAATGTGATGGAAGAATTTGATACTAGTGGTTTTGTTCCTTGTCTTCATCCCCCAGCAGTGCGTACTCTCCAGAGCTTTCCTCACCATTTTCTACAAATGCAAAGCTCAACTATGTTGATGTTGAGATAGAAAAAGAAGATGTTCTAAAACATCGGGACATCACTCATAAGACACAACTCCGTTGTTATCTCGGGTAGCTCTTAAATCATCTCCAGAACAGATGTCAGCGTCTTCTTCACTTGAATATGATTCAGTACTGGAAGATGTCGAGATTACGAAAATCACCTCTAAACCTCTTAGGCATTGTTTAAGACACAAGAAACCACCAACTAAGTTCGCCAACTACATCACTACTCTTCTTAACGAGCCATATCCATTGGCTACTCCATATATGTTGGATAATGGTGCAATCTTACGAAGAGAGGTTTTTAGTCTCTTCGAAGAAGGGAGGTTTTTAGTCCCTGATCTTTCTGAATACAGAATTCGAAAATTAGGAGTATTTGTTTTAGGGTTCTGCGAAAATAAGAGATGGAATGATGGAAGAGATTTCGATGGGATGAATGAAAATAGAAGTGTTTAGGATCTAGAGAACAAACTCTGTTTTGATCTTAAACAAAAAGATGCATAGAGAATAAACTCTGTCGCAATCAGATCTGTTCAAAGTGGAACAAAGGTTTCGAAATTTCTTCGAGGTAAAAGAAAAACTTTATTAAAAACTTGGATGAATAGAATGTTGAAGCATACAACTTATTTATAATGCTAAAGTCCTAGGGTTTTCGAAATTTCTCTCCAAAAAGAAGAAGGAAATTCGATTTTTCCTAGTTTATCTAAAAGGCAATCTGAAATAATCTTAAAGTAAAAGGAAAATATCTAGATCCTTTTCCCTTTTAAAATAAAAGGAAACAATCTGAATATTCTTAAAACCTTAGATTGGTTTCGAAAATAATAAACCAAAATTAAAATAAAACAAGTCTAAATAACTACTAAACCCATAAAAATCGAATAACTAAAAATCTGGTTGGGCCCTTTCGCATTCTTGTAGATCTTTGAATTGCCGTCAAATTGATATATTATTCGACCATATAAGGTTTAGGCTTGATGGGCCTTTCTTCGTGTGGACTAAGATATGTCTGAAGACTGATTTTCCCTGAATATTCAAGCCCAACACGATCTGTCTTGAATCCTTATACTTCTCTCGGTCCAATACCTCATGGATCATACCGATTAGCTCCTTATAAAAGCCTTTAAATCATGCCATGATCCTTGGCTTCGTTGGTTCATGTCTTAGCTTCTGTCCTTTGATTTTCCTGCTGATCCATATTGCATCATCCCCTCCTCCTTTAAAATGATTTGTCCTCAAATCCGCATCTTCTGCAGGGAAAGGTATTAAGTCAGCACTATTAAAAATCAAACTCACTGTGTACTTACCTTGTAGATCGCACTGAAAAGCATTGGCATTGATTATGTCTATGATTTCAAATGCATTCCTC